>VCRD01001517.1:0-107755 GCA_006783055.1 Trinorchestia longiramus | reverse complement strand
GGGTTAAACCTAACTTGTGCCTGTGGGTTAAACCTAACTTGTGCCTGTGGGTTAAACCTAACTTGTGCCTGTGGGTTAAACCTAACTTGTGCCTGTGGGTTAAACCTAACTTGTGCCTGTGGGGGAAACCTAACTTGTGCCTGTGGGTTAAACCTAACTTGTGCCTGTAGGTTGAAAAGAGAAAGAAAAAACACGTGTGTACACAGTTTGAGACCTGGTCGTATGCCCTTCCTCCTCTCTCAAGTAGTGTGGGCTGCAAGAACTGGTACTGTACTGTGACGTGGCAGCGGTAAACAAGCCAAAGCTGCAGAGTCCTACAGTAAGAATTCAACTAGATCTAATGCCCTGAACCATCTTCGATATCACCTTTGCGTAATAAAAAAGTGATCAGCGAAGATTAGAGTTACAAGTTCACTGTAGAAGTCTTTTACATTTTGTCGCTAACCAAGGAGTGGCAATAGCAACAGCTCCAAAGCACTGACCTTTGATATGAAAGAGGAAGAAGTTGTGCACGAGGATGATGGCGACTTTCGAGGGACGGAGAAAAATGAAATGCACTATTTAATTCCAGAAAATAAAATACGGCCATGGCTAACGTTGCTGAATGTGAGGTGGGTAGCTGGAGACACACTAGAACCAAGTTCCAAAATATATATTTATCCGCAATGCTTGCAAAACAACTGATATTAGTCAATATAAAAATTCAAGCATCTGATGATCCTGTTTCACGCAGACAAGGGCAATGAAAAAAAACATACAGAACAATTTATTAGAAAATTACTTCACAAAAATAGACCGTTCTCTCAAAATGCCTAATCATAAAGCTAAAATAGAAGAAGGAAGACAAGTTGCATTCAATAATAATTCGAACTGAGAGTACCTAATTCATGACGACTGATGTTTCATCTTACGAAAGACACAATTGTGGTAATTTCCATTAGCTAGTTTTCACAGGTAGCGTCCAGTTATCGCAGAAAGTTCTTACTGTGTCAAATTGATCTCGTAAGCTGACCAGGCTTGCTCCATGTACAGTGCATGTTTATTTTAACTGACAAACCGAGATAAATCTGGTTAAAAATCTGCGCTCACCCCACGCAGAGAAAAAGAGTGGAAGAAAAAAAGAAAGGGAAGCCTGAGTTCAGGTAGTTGTACGCCCTTATCTTCAAGGTAGGCATCAGTCAACAGTAGTGATGGAAGTTATTTGGGTGACAGCCATGAAATCACCAACATCGTGTTACAAGGGAAAAAAACTATCAGAAACTCGGAGAGTTTCGAAGAACAATGGTTTAACTGCAGACAATTGGAGCGCTCAGAAATGGTTGCACTGAAAGACCATCCAAGAAGTGAGAGGTTCTGAAATCGCTGACAGTTACACGAGTATTATAGGTTGGTGGGAGTATCAGGAGATATTCGGAGTGCTATAACTATGGATAATTGCGGGTAAAGAACCGACAGTTGGAACGCTTCTCACTGCAGCATAAAAGAATGAAAGCTTGCTGATCCACCTCACTCTCTGCCGCTCCAAGTGTTGCACCAAACGATACTAGTATAATTGAAAACATTTCTCAGTCGTAGGGTTCAGAAATAGTCTACATAGGAAACCATTTTCAAATTCAATATAGTGTTAGTACTTAAAGACTAGTATATTGAGTCTTATTTTCAAAAATGATTTACTCAGGATTGTAGGTTTACTAAATTTGTTAACGCCGTAAAACCTTCCGTATAATTAAGGACATCGGTGACGTTTAGGAAAATTTGTAAATGTATGAATTTAATATTACATATTAATAATAAATAAAGTATCAGGAAGTTCAAATCTTTCCAGTTACTTATTATTGTAAAAAAGAAGAAAGTTCTAAGAATGAGAAATCGCGGAAGCAACGGATAAACTTACTTTAAATAACAAGCAAGATGATATGTAATTAAATTCATACCATTCAATTTCAAAATAACAAAACAAAATTTCACTATTACAAGTAGAGATTGAAAAAGAGATTATTTTCATTCTAAATGTCAAAAGCAAGGTAAGTTCAGAAAGTTCTGAACAATCTTCATTTTTCTATTAAGAAATTATGCGATACGTAATTCAATAACTATCTAAGAAATGGAATGTAAAAGTCATAAATATTCAGTGAGCTAGACAACGAACAAAGCACAACTTTCAAATTTATACAAATATATAAGCACCAAGACAATTATTTTAAATCTGAGATACAGTCACTACCAATAAATAATGTCTTCTCAACATGTAGTTTTTTCCAAAAAGTACTGCGAAAAAGAATGAAAGCGCAAGTAAAATAACAATCAATAACAAGGATAGATGTGAAAAGAAAGTCATTATAAGAATAAGAAAATGGAGGCACAACGAGCAGAGAAGACGGGAAGGAGAAGCTTAAAACATACGACATTGTGAGGAGATGCGTCAGTGTTCCAATGATAGTTGTAATAATGGTAGTAATAATGATAGTGTCTCGTCCTGATATTACGCAGAAACTAAGCGCAACTGTAAACCGGTAAGAACGAGCAAAAGAAGTTCATTCAACAATGAACACAATCGAAAGGTGGATTCATTCGAAATCCAACACTCAACTAAGGTGGACTCGAATGAAGTTCTAAAACACTTACATAGAATCAGATCCATCTCGCGTGTGCAAAAACCTGACGTCGACTTTAATTCACGATTATTTTCTAATCACACACCAAGCACTCTTATGAACGTTTGAGAAGGCTTTGAGACAGAAGAGGCAGCAAACACATGTTGTTAGAGTTAAACTATACCACGTCACTAACTCCCAATCAAGACAACGCAAGAAGAAGGAGCGCCGTTTACTTTGTTGCTATTTTAGTGTTGGTATAAGGACTGATTACAAAAGTCCAATGATAATTTAACACTGAGCTTGAAGTGGTCGACCCTTTACGGCACTCGCTAAAACCAACTTTCTCACTGCGAGTACTAGCAGTCGACAGACAAGACTTGTAGTCGACAGACATTGCGAGTCAATGTTACCGAATTAATGAAGACAAGAAAATAATTTGAGTAAATTCATTGTGAATGTTCAACGCGATCTTCAACAATTCAAGTAGAAGTGACACAAAACAACGTGACACGAAACCAAGTTCTACAAAATGTGAACTGAAATTTAGCTGAACTCGACAAAGATGATATGCACGAAACATAGTGGAAGTAAAACTCACTACCAAAACTCGTTCATACATAAACCACTGAATAATAAACGATTTTTTACTCGTCAGACTGTACAACGAATTTCTGGATTTTCCCAGCCTCGAAACTTTAATATTAAGAAAAACGTTGTTCAAAGGACGTTATAGAAGAAACAACCGCAAGTCAGAAGCGCCAACTAGGAACTCGTAGCTAGGGAGGAGCTCAGAACTCCCAGGAACTCAGAACTTGAAGTTAAGGATGAGTTCAGAACTGCTAGGAGCTCAGAAGTCCCAGAAGCTCAGAACTGCTAGGAGCTCAGAAGTCTCAGGAGCTCAGAAGTCTCAGGAGCTCAGAAGTCTCAGGAGCTCAGAAGTCTCAGGAGCTCAGAAGTCTCAGGAGCTCAGAAGTCCCAGAATCTCAGAACTCCCAGGAGCTCAGAAGTCCCAGAAGCTCAGAACTCCCAGGAGCTGACCCAACGCAGGTGCTGCAGCGTTGAGTTGCTGGAGTCTACGTTGACTTCATGCATGCCGTAGCTGAGCGGCGCGAACAGGTAGAAGCTGCTCACACCAACACATAATTACTGCCAGGCTACTGCTACTTCTTTGAAGAGGCCGTGTAGCCTTTTTGAAGAGGATATTTGTATTATTAGAAGAGGTAGTGGGGCTTACCTATTTGAAGAGGCCATCTGTATCACATGAAGAGGTAGTGCAGCTTACTTGAAGAGGCCATTTGAATTGTTTGAAGAGGTAGTGCGGCTTATTTGACGAGCCCATTTGAATTGTATGAAGAGGTAAAGCAGCTGATTTGAAGAGACCATTGAATTGTTTGAAGAAGTAAAACGGCTTATTTGAAGAGGCCATTTGTATTATTTAAAGAGGTAGTGCGGGTTTTTTAAAGACCCAATGCAACTTATTTCAATCTAAATTTGGATTATTTTAAGAGACTTTTTGGCTTACTTTAACCCTTTCGAGTCGGCACTCACGGTATTAACTTCGACATGAAAAATTAATTTCTTATTCAGTACACACTTCAACTTATTTCCAGGGGTGATTTGGCAGATTTTCAGCCACATTTTCTTTATTAGCGGCTGGAATAGTTATATAAAAAATGTCTGCTTAGCAACAGCGTTTCCCCATCCTTAACAAAAATAGGTCAACAAAATTTTTTCCATTGGCATCATTCTTATTTGTTTTTAAATACGTACAGGAAAGTAGTCAACACGTTCTGACGTCATCTCTCTTCCATAAGAAGCATGGTTCCCAGTATCAGGACACGCTATAGCTGGAGCTCTACCTGGCGTCACTAGGATTCATAAAACCACGTCTCTCCAACAGCAGTTTGAGAGAAATAAGCTCCCACACCTCAATACACCTAAATTTCTTCTTCTGCAGGCCCCTTAAGCTTAACATTTGCCAGGCTACATGGCTATACTGAAGGCTATATTGCTGCTACATGGCTAAACTGAAGGCTAAAATGCAGCACTGAAGACAGCTACCACCGAAAGTTTGGTTGAGGCGACCAGGTACAAGATTGCGAACAATTGAAAGGAGGACATTGGATCATGTTCTGCAGGGCTTCTTGTGATGTTTTTGATTCATGATTGAAACTAAACGCTCGCAGATTGCAAAATTTTATCCTTTTACCTTTCAATAGGAGCATTGATTTGAACCAGATCAGTTTCTTTCACTGATGGAAAAACACCGAGACTTGGAACGGATTTTCAAAAAGAAAAAATCCCTAAATCGTTTCCTGAAATCGAAAAAAATACCAGTGTTTGAAGCCAAAATTTAATGTTCGAGAACAAGTAAGTACTTTCAGGCGAAATAATTCAGAAATCTAACTTTCTTCACAGCAATTGATATAGAAGGAGAATGAAGAAATAGCCCATATAATACAGAAATGTACAAGGACACTTACCATACAATTGGACTAGCAAAGCAAAATGGCTGCTACTCAAGTTCCCCACCTCGGGATAAAATGAACCGATGACAGAAACAAGTCGAGAATAAGACGTGGAAAATACCTGAATGCAGCTTGGCTTTACATGTGATGTGTATAGTCTGCTCTTTTAAGAGCTAACCTGTACAACACTAGCCTACGGTCGTGTTAGGTGTGATGTTAAATTGCTCCTGTGTTATTCTTCCAGTAAACGAATAAATTACAACAGGCGCAGCATACAACCCAAAGTAAACTGAATGGTAGCCAACTATCGTATTTTACAGCAAAAATTCAAAACTGAATACTGTTCTGCATATTCTTATGATCATAAAGAGCTGTCACATGCATACACTGAAACAAGGCACTGACCTGTAGGCGAGCACCCCAACAATAGCAGAGGCGAAGGTGATGTAGGCGACGCTGCTGATGCGGTGAGGCAGCAGCAGAGGAAGACTCTCCAACACGTAGTCCAGAACAACGCCTGCAAAAATGTTAAATATATGACGATGACCGTCAGATATAGCAGGAACCAGCCACAGCACTAGCGACTGTTTTCACTCGCACCGACCTCCCATAAGCATATCACTCCCTATGTATTTCGTTCATGTAACTGGCCTTTAGAAATGAAAGACGAAGTTAATAAATCGTAACTCGGATTTCGTAGTGCAAAGGCTTGTAATTAGTTTCCTGAAGTGAGGACTAAGATAAACGTCAAGACAACGACTTAGTCACTAAGGCATGAGTGTCAAGAGGAGAGAAATAAGTAGCAGCGCATTACTGCAAACAAGATTAACTACCACTTATGACAGGACACAACAATCGTCTGACAAGATAAACATCATAGTACATAATTAAAACTAATTACACGAAGTCTTGAAAATGAGTCAACCAAATCCTTGTTTGAGGTTACAGCACGCACCGGTGAGCATGGAGGAGAAGAGGAGGGCTGGGAAGTAGTGGTGGTAGTAAAGAATACGTCCCATGAAGTAGAAGGGGAGGTAGTGTAGGGCCCAGGCTAGCAGCAGCCAGCAGCACGCCTGCAGCGCCACCGTGCGCCGGTCTGCAAGAAAACAAACCAAAATAACCGAGTTTCAATACACTTGATGCATCATATATGATGAACGCAGCAAGTATGATAAAGGCAGCAAGTATGATAAAGGCAGCAAGTATGATAAAGGCAGCAAGTGGGGGAAATTTATTAAGAAGTAGAAAGTCTCCATAAAATTTACCAACGCTTGAATTGTATGGAGATGTATAAAGTAACCGAAGGATTTCACACGGTAATCGTGGTAGTAACACAAGCAAATGAAATTATTGAAAGTACTAAATGTACGGTAAAAATTGTCAAATAGTTTAAATCATGTATAAAGACTGAATGCAATTTGACACATTAATAAGCAATGACAATGAAATGAGAAAGATGCTCAAACATAGACATGACGTGGACATACATTGAAGAAGAAAGCATCAAACACAATAAGGATTACATAAAATAAACTTCCCAATAATCATGAAACAATGCAAACTGAAGTATGAACAGAACAAACGAAAGGAAATTTTTCTCCCAGAATCAGTCTCAAATTTTTTCAAATTACTAAAAAATCTTATAAGCACTTCATCATAGGAACACAACAGGTCTTACTCCGCAAGAAAAAGATGTAGGTGTGAAACTAATACACTAATGCAATTAGTTTTTGACTCAACAAAATATTCCTGAAATTATAATTTCTTTTTATTAATATTTCATGTTATTTGACCAACGCTTTAAACCAAACATATTACATATGTACTTCAGGAACAACAGGGATCCATAATGGGTTTAGATCAACAGTATATCACCAGCTTGGTCGACTGGTGAGCGAATCTGCTTGCGAGCGGGAAGACCCGGGTTCGAATCCCGCTGCCGCCATGGTTGACGCGGCTAAAAATACAGCATGGGACTTGGGTAAACAACCGAATAATTACCGAAGTAATTATCCGACCCAAGAATGGGCCAGAAGGTTCGTTCTTATAGCCTCATTCTATTCTATTCTATCTTATAATTTACATTTGTGTTGACGCCACCAGTAATGAATAAAGTAGCGTTTGCCGTGCTGAACTAGAGAAATGCAGCATCAAAATAGAGATCTAAATTACGAGGTCATGCGATGAGATGCTTGTGATACGCGAGTCCTAGATTCAAATCTCCACGCGGTATTCTATTTATTCTGCTTGCGACGCAGGGGATCTGACCCAGACTATTGACCATCAAGCTCCCCTCACGCCCCTACGCACACCAAAGGATGGGAACCGTCGCTTGAAGCAGCATCATTAGTCTGAGGATGTAGGGGTTAAAAATTGAAAATTCGATGACAGTACATGTACCGTATGATGAATCAGAAACAAAGCTTTTTGTTTCGTTCAAGTACTCTGGACTGCAGTAACGGAGTTCTCCTACCCTGCTGACGTAGAGAGAGTTTCCCTCTCTTCTGGAGGAAGCTGTTGACCACGTAGACGAAGATGAAGGCGGCCATGATGACTATGTTACCCCACCAGATGATGGGGTTACCCAGGAGGTATACTTTGTAGCCCTCAATAGCAGAGAACCATTGGCCCTGCGCGAAGCAAAACAGGGCGTGCTACGGTGCCAACAAAACACAAAACTGGGACAGATACAACACAAAGAGAGAGGATAAACTGAATTGAATTCATGGTTTGAATATGAAATAAAAGCCCCGATGATCATAAATAAGGGGTGAAACTTCGTGAACTTTCTAACTAGGCAAGTGGAGGTAAATAAAACACTAAGAAACGTACATTAATAAGTGTAAACATATGGACTAAAAGGAGACAAAATTAAATTTAGAAAAATAGTCAGAAAATTTAATACTCATACAAGAACAAATCAATACAAAAGAATTTAGATTACATGACACGAAGTTTCGAGTCTCACGCGTCCAATAAAAACTTTAACTAAGGAATTGCTATTAACTTGTTTATATCATTTAAACAGGATTTTACTGCCGTAGATACACACAATATTAAACCGACATACACTACAGCGCGATCAAAAAAATATGAAGCTAAGATGAAAAATTTGAACTTGCCCTTTACCTCCTCTAAGTTCCTGGAATAGGCTGACGAAGACAGACACGATAAGCTCAGGAATGACACCTAACTACGAGGAGCGCTAAGCTCCTAAGATGCTCTGATGGCCACATACGTGACTACATTTTTTAAAGAAAGTAAAAGAAACATTAACTGCAAAAGTCAATGGAAGTCATTAGAGATGAATCATAGTTCATGCCCACCCAAGCTACGATATAGGATTATAAAAAGCATTATGGAGAACCAACAAGAATACAGGCAATGTGCAGACCAGTCACCACTTCATAGTTTCGTAAGGCCATGTATTTTGCAGCAAAAAGACACGTTTCCTGAAACACGGCACGGCTTCTTATGAATGAGTAATGATTTGAGAAAACAATACCATGATGGCGTTAGCAAAGGAATTGAACAGAGAAGAGACCATTAATGAAAAACTGAGCACTAATTTATCACGGAAGTAAACCAACAACAAATTTAAAAAGTAAAGCAGTGACAGGCGCGAATCAAGTAGAAAAGAAAGCGACGGGTTATTTTCGCCGTAAGAAGCGTAAAAAGATAATTAAAATGAAGTGCACTGCTAGAGCACATTGCTAACCAAGCGTACGACAAGCAACAAAAACGTTGAAGAGAATTTTATTCAAGTTGTAGTATTCAAAGGAAAAAAGACATGCGTAACCCTGAGAAACAAAGAAGATAGTTAAAGCGTGCATGTACGTGTAGCAGAAGTAACAAAGAACAAGTTCCTTCAATAATGAAAACAAATGTAAGCCTAAACGATGAAATAAAAACGTATCGCGCAATTCAAGTAAAATTATAAAAACATCCATGCACAACGATACCGAAGTAAGCATTCACAAGGTGCTAGGGAAATTAAGTGTAATAAAAAACGCTTCTGCAAGTTCTATACCACCAGTGAAACGCACGAGTCATCACTAATGAGAGACATAAAACATACTACATTTACGTATTAATGACACCGAGATGAAACCTATGATACACTCAAAATGACGTGGGATTTTACAAACTTAAAATGTTTTAAAAAGTACACGCACTCTCAATTATTAGGTGAATGTCTTCCTTTTCAATTAATGCAAAAATAGTGATGTTTACTCTTTTTATTCATTTCAATACCCACGTAACTTTCTATTTCTCTTATTTGAAATGATGACTCGTTCATTTTCGAAGAGCTCATGGTGTAGCTGAACAAAGAAGTTTCCCTTTATAAAATGGCTTCATTTCATTAGCATTGTCTTCACTCTCAGGTTTTTTTTAAACTTACGATACAAGAAATCGAAAAAATTATCCAATTACAAAATTAACAAGCACTACACACAAGACGAAGCTAATGAAAATACAAACCTTGAGAGTTAGTAGCAGCAGGAGCCACACAGCCCCGCCTGACTCAGAAAGCATGCAGTAAGTAGCAGCCAAACACACACAAACCTCGAGAGTTAGTAGCAGCAGGAGCCACACAGCCCCGCCTGACTCAGAAAGCATGCAGTTAGTAGCAGCCAAACACACACAAACCTCGAGGGTTAGTAGCAGCAGGAGCCACACAGCCACGCTTGACTCAGAAAGCATGCAGTTAGTAGCCGGCCAAACACACACAAACCTCGAGAGTTAGTAGCAGCAGGAGCCACACAGCCACGCTTGACTCAGAAAGCATGCAGTTAGTAGCAGCCAAACACACACAAACCTCGAGAGTTAATAGCAGTAGGAGCCACACAGCCCCGCCTGACTCAGAAAGCATGCAGTTAGTAGCAGCCAAACACACACAAACCTCGAGAGTTAATAGCAGCAGGAGCCACACAGCCCCGCCTGACTCGGAATGCATGCAGCAAGTAGAAGGGCGGCAGCAGCGCCAGAGCAAGCAAGTTGAGGAGAGTGACAGCAGGGCTGCCCAGCAGATACACCAACACCGGGTCTCGGCTGAACGCCTGTCCCTGACATCACGCAATTCACCTATCATTAAGCCATCAGCAGAAGGCTTTAACAAAACGCTCGGAGTTAAATCTAGGCAAGGCTTTATAGGAAAGATGAAATCGGGACTTGCGTCTGTTAATTAAATCGATATTTTTGTGGTCACGATCCGACTTTTCCGGAGAAGTCAACAGACAAAATAAGCCAAGAATTGGCGTCACGGATACATTTTCGGATTCAACAATAAGTGTAATCAGTTATTACGTAATTAATCAGTATCCAGGGTTAACAGGGCGGTAACAAATTGAGTTTTCAGAGTTGAATATCACCTCCCAAATATTTTACGCCAATAGAACCTATCTAAAACCCTAGGATAAGCTCTCAATTAGTTGCATCACTGGAACACAGAATATTTTTCCACCCGTACATCATCGCACTAAACTGTATAAGCTGTACGATTATTTAGAAATACATTCGCTTGAAACTACATCTTTCGGCAACGAAATGCTTGAATGGCTTCATCAGCTAGCGTCCACCGCAACATTACGAAGAATTGAAAGACTAACATCTGAACAATTTTTTATGCTACCATTTCAGCACAGAATCTGGCATTCCATCTTCACCACATCAGCAAAGTTAGAGAACTTGTCATCTGACGCAGGTCACCATGAATAACACCGAGCCTACACTGCTAGGGTATAAAAGCTGACGCTGATACAGCGTTTACTTGAGCAACGGCCTGCAAGCAACAAGCTTTAAAGCACCTTGCGACAAAGCATATTAACTTGTGGGTGAGAGCAGCAACAGCACCATGAAACAGAAAAAGGCAGCGTTTCTTACTTCACTTGAAATTCATCCACTCAAAATCGCTCATCCAAGCGCATGAGAGTAACTAACGATCAGTCCATCGTATTTCTGGTAAGAAATTAGCTCCGATAAATTTGATTCTTGGCATTATTAAGCAGTGTACTCTTCCTAGTCTTTAGAGACAAGGGCATATCATGCGAAGAGCTGCAAGACGAATTGCTGTAATTTTTCCCTCATTGATACACAATGCAATATTTAAGGAGGTTGCGGTATAGCAGAGATAAGTTGCATAAAAGAAGTTGATATTTGTGGTAAAGTTAGTGCAAAATTGTTATACTACCAATTGTTATTCATAAACCATCAAACCCAAAAACAGGAAACTTGAGTAACAAGGACCTTAGGAATTAGTTCAGTGGTTAGAACAATTAGCGAACATTTTCAGACAAAGAACTAGAAACGTCAGCATGCAGTAATACCGGGCGATATATACACAAGTGAAAAATATAAGCGTAATTAGAAGCGAACTCTGTTAGATAAGGCAACGTTCGCGCCTCTTATTACAATTTAAATTGTGTGACTGAACAATTGAGCTATGAAGCCCAGATCTTCAAAGCACTGTTCACAAAATTTCATTTAGCAATCATGATGCAAACGGAGAAGGTACTGAACAGATTAGGATGCATCAAGACTTTTCCCTGGGCACATCATTTCGAACTGGATTTAAATGAGTAAATTTAAATTTAATACAATAGCAAACTAGTACTATGCTGCACACGTACAGTGTACAGGACCACAACCACCCTCGCCCACTATGATCAGAGCTGTTGTAGGCACAGTAGGTAATAGTTACGTGTCTGTGAGCTGCGTGAAGAAAAGTCACGACTTCCATGGCTGTCAAGTCTCAATTCATATACTAAAAGGAACCCAATAATTATGCTTCACGGTTTATACGCATTATACTTGAAGAGTCAAAATATCTGAACTTAACGAGTTATACTTATATTTGACGGGTCACGTGATGAGTCACAATCTCTACACTTGACTAATCACAATATCTATACTTGATGGATCACAAAAAACATACTTGATAGATCACAAGAAACATACTGGATGAATCACAATATCTATACTTGATAGATCACAAGAAACATACTTGATGGATCACAAGAAACATACTTGATGGATCACAATATCTATACTAGATGGATCACAAGAAACATACTTGATAGATCACAAGAAACATACTTGATAGATCACAAGAAACATACTCGATGGATCAGAAGAAACATACTTGATGGATCACAATATCTATACTAGATGGATCACAAGAAACATACTTGATGGACCACAACTATACTTGAATGGTCAGTAAAATAAGAAGGGACTGACCCTGTAGTTGATGGGCCACTGCCAGGGTTGCGAGGTAACCTCGCCCTCCTTAGGCTTGAGCCCAGCGTTGCCTTGGAACATCACCGTGTGCGCCTCAAAAAATTTCGCCAGGAACGTCGGCGCGTAGATGTCGAAAGAGCTGTTCGGCACTGACCAAATATATGTAAAAGATCAATCAATCATACAAGTTGCTAACTTATAATAGCATATACATTACTTTGCTATTGTATATGCACTTTGCTAATGTATATATACTTTGCTAATGTATAATAGCACAAGTTTTGTTTTCTTGGCGTCTAAAGGAGCTTTTCAGCAAAGGTTACAGAAAGTGAAACCTACGGGACGAGTAAAAAATAATTGAATTGGCCCGAAATAAAGTTTCAAATTCATGCAATATTATAATTACATCTAAATACAAGAAACCCCAGATCATTCCTAAGCATTAAACAATGCAGACATGAAACACTCATTACGGAATAATTTAGAGAGAGAATCACAGACGCGTCACAGTAACAAAAGTTGCTGCTGTTACTGTATCAGGATGCGTCGTAGAATATCACGTGTATTTAATTACCTCATATTATTCTCCAGAGGGTTGATTTTGGTTGAAATGATGTAAGTATACAATCACCGAGACCAGTTGTTCACAGCACAGCAAACATTTGGTTAACGACCTCGAATGTTGAACTAAGGTACAGTATTTTTATATTTTTTTTACAAGCCGCTGATCGAGCTCATTAGGAAAATTTTGCTGGTTAATAGAAAAAAAACAGGCTTACAAATATGAAAAATACTTTAGTGAAGTATAAAAAATGAACTGGTAAGCCGAGTGTCCAGTGTAGTTATTTAATGAGCAGAACTTTGGGCGATCAGGGGTAAACCAGATCGCTCTGGTTTAACCATATAGTATCTCAATGAGTTCATCAAGACTCTTTCACAGATTTCCCCACTTTCATTTCACACATTATTGATGTGAAAAAGTAATGTGTAAAACTCAGCCTAATCTTAGTTACAACAAAGATTTACTGGTACGCACACTTCATCTTTTCATTCCAGTCATGAAACACTTTTGCAACTTATACCCATATTCTTCTTCAATACTTCAGGGCCTCTGCCATTCTACTCATTTAATTATTTCATTAGAGTGAAATCGTCTCATAAACTGTGGCCTTGCAGCGTTGCGAAATATTTTCCTAACAGAACTTCTTAACTCCCATCATGTGAGGTAGAACAATACAATTAACAACGTGACAGCACTTCTGCTCAACCTGAAGTCAAGTATCTAAAACACCGCGATAGAACAAAACCTGACTGCACGGTGCAAAACAAACGATGCTTCCATCAATTGAATCAAGGAAATGAACTCACGTTTGGGATAGACGTTGTCTTCTATGTTCCAGGTGTTGTCTGCCTCCCTAACGTTAGGGTTGCAGGTAACCTCCATCTGCTCGTATGCCCTGCGCAATACAAGTGAATGAGGCAGGTAAATGTATTGCCCCAGCAATATCCATGAGTGCATTGCTACACACAAATGAAGGATACAATTTATCCTATATATAGTTCTGAGAAACCACACTGAAAGGAGAATAGGTAGGAGGATTGAGAATAGATAAGAAGAAAGAAAACAGATAGGTAGAAAGAGAATAGATGGTAAAATGAGAATAGATAGGTAAAGAGAGAACAGATAGGTAGAAAGAGAACAGGTAGGTAGAAAGAGAACAGATAGGTAAAAAGAAGATTTTTTGTAATGGAAGTCATCCAGTACCGAAAACACAAGACAAGAAAATAGTTTACATAAGAGAGTAAGAAGACAAATGACACGACGAGATGAGAAGACCAGGAATAGCGCTCATGAAGTAAATCGACAGAATAAGACAACGGTCAACCTCAAGAAAAAGACGCAGAAAAGGAATTTAAGACGCACAACAGATTCCCAAAAGCAGTACAGCTTACTCGGCAAAAGACAACTTTGCTCACCTTTGAAGAGCGCAAAGTTCTATAAGGAAACAAGCTAGCATGCATGTGGTGCGTCTAACTTTCAAAATGAAGTTCAAGATTCCGATACACCCTCAAAATTCTTTAGTAATTTTAAATATTTATTGTCAAGGCAAAGAGAAAACTGCTACAGACACTAAAATAAATTTTGCAGTCTCAGACGGATACAATTCAAGATCACAATGAAAGGTAATTCATCTCTTCAGTTGATAACAACCCAAATAAAAAAGTTTCACTGACCAATTACACAGAAAGGAAATACACGAAAAACACTTGATCACTCATGAAGCACACCACATATTAACTGGAGGCTCAAAACAAGGAGTGGTGTCCCTAACTCCCAGGACCAGTGTATGATTCAGATAAATGCGCGTGACTGAAATGCCTGTGCGTGAGTGAAGTACGTGTACGCGACTGAATTGACTTTCGGGATTAAGATGTACCTGCATGATTGATGCCCTTACTTTAGACGATATGAAACTTGGGTATCAACACAAGAATGGACCAAACGGCTCGTTTCTATTGCCTTATCCTATTCTATTCTAAGGAGGTCGCACCCATCCACACCATAGACATGTAAACTGGAGGAACCAGTACCCACCATTTAGGCAGCTGCTTGGTGGAGGTGTGGAGGGCACACTGCACCTGGCTGTGGATGAGCTTCACGACGCTGATCAGGGTCTTCACAGAGTCTCCAGGCTTGCCGTTCACGACCTCGATACGCCACACGTCGTTCAAGTCCCCAACGCCGTTCTGTCAACACGAGAAGGAGCACCAATTTCAGTAATGGGCAGGATGAGTAATGGAGGTGTCAGGAACGCACATATACGAAGGACACCTACGCGTACATATGTGAGGGAAACCTGTACATATATGAGGGGAAACTCATACGTATTTGAGGGAAACCTATACATATGTGAAGGAAACATATGTATATGAGGGAAATTTATACGTATATGAGTGAAACCTATGCACATAGTGTCCTCAGTGATCTGCGATGGTACTGACCTCTCCATACCCAGTGACCTGGAAGTGTCGTGTGGTGACTGGTGAGGGCAGAGGGTGTGAGTGCAGGTTGCGCCCTGTAGGCACGTGCTCCAGCCGGATGAGGTCTCCGTGACGAACGATCTCAGGGACTTCGTTCTCATCGTCCCAGTCCAGTGGCTCCGAGTCTGCTTTTTTCACCACCCTGGCACAAAATGCGTTCATTCAGAGACCTGAACTCATCGAGTTGCACCTTGTCTCAACGAGTGCGTAGGCGAATTGCAGAACTAGGCTTTACATATGCCTCATAACATTTATTATGCCCTATGAACGTGGCAGAAAATAATATTGGGCTGGTCAAAAAGACTGTTTGGTTTTTATGGATGTTAAACTTCCTCAAAATCCAAAGAGTCTTTGGGCCACTCAATAGTTTCAGCAGGATGAGACTCAGCGTTAAAAATGCCATAAAAGGGCCTAACACCTCTCGTTGATATACCTTTTACAACTTACTTCTTCACCACGTTAGAAACAAGGCAAGAAGTTGGACCAAGCTGCATCTCGAGCCTTTACGACCCCAACCAGAATTATCAATCAATTTTGGTCTTTGCTACATTTCTGTGAAAACCTCCACTATGCACAAGTGGTGTTCGTACTCCAGTCACTTAAACCTATATTTACTTACTACTACTTTCATCAACATATTTACTTTCAACCATATCCCGCTGCCGACATGGTTGACGCGGCTAGAATTACGGCATGGGACTTGGGTAAACAACCGAATAATTATCGAAGTAATTATCCGACCCATGAATGGGCTCGAAGGTTCGTTCCTATAGCCTCATTCTATTCTATAACTTTCTCCCACGTTTGATAACAATAACTTTTTCAACCAAGTGCTGCTCAATCATTCTTTCGAGGTACAACCTACCACAAAATCTTCTCAACTATTCTTTCAAGGCTCATGCTCCTTTGCACCTCCTCATTTCTCATCCATCAGATGCATCACTAGCTATATTACCCAAGCAATTTAGACCAAACACATTCGAGCAGCCTTTCCTATTTTTCCCTAGCCCTCGACACTTCAATACTCATTCAAAATCGCACGTCACGGTTGTTAGAATACAATTAATAATATGATACTACCACCATCATCAGTGGCAAAAATGCAGGTCCAGTTGAGAAAAAACATGTAGAACTTTTTTGTACGTGTTAATTTGAAAAATCCAAGGCTTATGTAACATAATAAATGCATCAAGTTAATAAAGAGAAAAAAATGGGCAATAACATAACGAAGCCCTACAAGATAACAAAACCCTGCAACGAGACAATAAATCCCTGCAATGAGATAAGAAAGCTCTGCAACAAGATAACGCACTGCAACAAGACGACAAAGTCCTGCAACAAAACAACAAAGCCCTGTAACGAGACAACAAAGCCCTGTAACGAGACAACAAATCCCTGTAACAAAACAACAAAGCCCTGTAACGAGACAACAAAGCCCTGTAACAAGATAATAAAGCCCTGCAACAAGATAATAAAGCCCTGCAACGAGACAACAAAGCCCTGCAACAAGACAATGAAGTCCTGCATGAGACAACATAGCGTACCACTTGTTGTTGAAGTCCTTGTGAGAGTACGTGGTGATCTGCTGCTGGTGGGCGTAAGCCTCGTTGTCAGGGTAGAGGTGGAGGTGAGAGTGCAGGTACCCGCCACCATTGCGCTGCGCCTTCAGAGTGATCTCTGCTCCGTAAGCAAGTTCTGTCAACAAATAATGATGTTTGTATTTCTGTTTCATGTAGCTCTGATACTAGATGGTGCTTTTCACTTCTACGCGTGCGAAAAAACAGTAGCGAGTGGCACTCATTATTAGATTATTTTGAACATAGAGTGAGGCTCAATAGTTCAATGGCTGATGTCATTTCTGCTACTAAATCACCACAAAGCATCCAATACCGATACTGAACAGATTCCCTAAATTCTGACTGATAAGGGTACAAATAAAACGGTCAATACTCCACCCACAGTCCAAACAGACCCAATGATATGATCATCAAAAGGTATACTCCCATTAGCATCTCTTAACCAACATCATTTTTATAAAACATGATCATGCACTCACTCCCCTGTAGTTGGGAAAATCTCCTGACTTATCGAACAAAAAGCTAACAGTCTTGAGGCAGTGGAAGGGGACTTTAAGCGCACTAGTTAGTTTATGTAGAAGTTTTCAGTAGAATGGGTGTTGGATTGCAGCACACTACCAAATGATAACCACACAGTGCAAGGGGATGCCAGACATAGTTTTAGGCGAATAAATACGAGATGTTACAAAAAATAGCAAGAGAAACAAAGCCAAAATGACCTCACTCTGAAGTACGGTAAATTTAATGCAAGCTTCTTGTAATACGGTTAGAATGTTCTTGTTTCATACGCTAGTTACTCAGGACAGCTCTACTGTCCTGTAGAGACACAGTAGAGCTGTACTACTGTGTCTTTCCCGTTCACAAGTTACACGAGACATTGGAACCATCAGCTGGTGATAAATCATTTCACTGGAATTATTTAACGGATATTTGAACAATTAATATGGTAAGTAAAGTATAATCATTATTTTAAAGGAATTATTATTATTTATAGGGGATGTAATTCATAAGGGATATTATAAAACGGCTACTTAAAGAACTATTATTATTTTTAAAGGATATCATTTTTACGGGGTACTATTTTCAAAAGTGGCATTTTTTGACAGATTGTTATTATATTTAAGGGATGTAACGTTATAGATCCATCGCCGAGTGCGACATCTATCTGACAAGCGTCACACAGAACCACCCTGTGATGCAGGTCAGTCCAGCACAGTACCCAGGGGCATGCTGGCGTTGTGCAGGGGGTTGCCTTCCAACTGAGACTGGAAGGCAGAGCTGTAGAAGCCGTCACCGTTGCCTCTGCATGCCGGAAATTTAAAGGTTATTTCCAGAGTTTTATATTGATCTAACAACCAACAATCATGGTTTTTTATACACTTGATATATAAGCAAGTTCACACTTCCTGCCTTGGGTAATGTGTATGAGTATTTAACTTCCAAAATTAACATTTTAAAAGAAGTAAGCTCTAATCTAGCATTTCTAATTTGAATAAATGAAAGGAAGTGATAATATGTCGACATACTTTGAATGATCACAATGGGTAGCTATCACTAATACATCTGTATGCATCTGCCAGTGATATTTCTGTTTGGATTGATCACCCATGATGTAAGGTACAAGAGACGTAGTATTACTTACGTTTTACTGAGAACCATGAGGTGAATGTAGAAGTAGACAAAATACAAGAAGATGGGCAGGACAATGAGGCCAAGTGCCCGTGCAACGAAATGCTTCAGAACTAGCATCTGAAAACAACAAAAGAAATGAAAACATAACAAAATAATCTCAAAGAACTAAAATACTGACATTGTTCCAGTTATTAATTCAATTCTTATCAGTGGTTCTATTGCAACATATGTATCAAAATATAACCGTTGTGCCAACAAAGAAGTTGAAGTGATGTAAAATATAACTCCTCTTCTAACCATGAATGTTACGAGGTCTACACTACAACATAAAGCCTTCACTATTAACAGAGTTGTCGAGGTCCCCCACAATATAATCTCCTGTTACCAATCATAGAGTTGGGTCTTCCTTCAACTATAGAGTTGGTCTTCCATCAACCATAGAGTTGGTCTGCCATCAACCATAGAGTTGGTCTGCCATCAACCATAGAGTTGGTCTGCCATCAACCATAGAGTTGGTCTTCCATCAACCATAGAGTTGGTCTTCCATCAACTATAGAGTTGGTCTTCCATCAACCATAGAGTTGGTCTCCCATCAACCATAGAGTTGGTCTCCCATCAACCATAGAGTTGGTCTTCCATCAACCATAGAGTTGGTCTTCCTTCAACCATAGAGTTGGTCTTCCATCAACCATAGAGTTGGTCTTCCATCAACCATAGAGTTGGTCTTCCATCAACCATAGAGTTGGTCTTCCATCAACCATAGAGTTGGTCTTCCATCAACCATAGAGTTGGTCTTCCATCAACCATAGAGTTGGTCTTCCATCAACCATAGAGTTTGTTTTCCATCAACCATAGAGTTGGTCTTCCATCAACCATAGAGTTGGTCACCACAATAAGACCTGCCACTAACCATAGGGTTGGTCGCCACAATAAGACCTGCCACTAACCATTGGGTCGGTCGCCACAATAAGACCTGCCACTAACCACAGGGTTGGTCGCCACAATAAGACCTGCCACTAACCATAGGGTTGGTCGCCACAGTAAGACCTGCCACTAACCACAGGGTTGGTCGCCACAGTGAGACCTGCCACTAACCATAGGGTTGGTCGCTACAATAAGACCTGCCACCCACCATGGGGTTGGTCGCCACAATAAGACCTGCCACCCACCATGGGATTGTCCAGGTTGCCGTAGATGTTCCAGAGCTGTGCGATGGTCTGGCAGCCCACGTAAAGCACCACGAACAGCCCCACAAACTTGACGCTGGCTGACCCTGAGAGGCACGCACCCGTGAGCAGCAACCACCCCCACCATGCCCTGCTGAAGGGCCTGCAAACACATAGTTTCGTTAATATACACCTTTGATACCGTAGAATTCCTCCTTTCAGTCCCAATGGACATTTTATCACTACAATAAGTTTGATGAATTTACACCAGCAAGTAAATAAACTACAAAAGGGTATTTTGGTTGCTCATTTCTAGAGCACTTAGAGTAAGCGTACCATACTTCATATTTGTCTAATTCAACAGTGTACTAACGAACAAAATGGCACAGACAGTAACACAGAACACGCATGCACTTTACTAAGAGCAGCGAGTACTCAACAAAGTAACACTAGACCACGGTGTCAAGACGCCAACATTTCCACAGCCCACATGAGCTCGTCCACAGAGCTGCACTGTACAGAACGAGGAGTGCGACAGTTAAGGCGCATGGAATACTGGTGCCAGTTGAACAGACCCAACTCACTGCATACAAGCACGGATTTGAGTACGCATCTCAATGGGTTTGTATCCTAAGAAGCAGAAACCGGAATTTAACATTTTTAAGTTTTTCTGTATAAATTCAATTTTCAAATAATCAGATACTGACACACAGATTTGGCTGACTGACTCCACCAAAGTATCTTTGAGTAGCGTATCTTATTTACTCATTATTACGAGAACCAATGCATGTAAAAGTAATGATCATGACGCAACTGAAACGTTTGAATAAAAGACATACACCGAACACACCTGCGCTGCTGAGCACACGGATGACATTTCCCCAATAGTATACTCTTCTTTTTCGCGTATATCTAAACGAATAGTGATAAAACGGTATTACACACATGTAAGAAGACATAAAATAAGGAAAATCGTTTACTGTATTTATGTAGTAATAATTAGTGCAATTTCACTGTAAATTGTAATAATCATTTACATTAAAGTAATTAGATTAAAGTTCATTTGCACTAGTTTTGAGCTTCCATCCTCATATCAGTGCACTCCAAAAGAAGCATACGATAATTTAGAGTGCATGACGATCACAAGGAAGGCATGGTGAAACAGGCAGCTTCCATCGCTTCACATGTAGTGAGGAGCGAATAAAGTTCAGTCGTCCCTCATTTTGGAGAATTTCGAAAAATATGGTATAAGCAAATCCATTATACGAGGTCTGCAATATATATTTTCTAGACATTTACAAAACAAATACTTAGGAAACCGGCTTACTATTATTTACTAGCTTTCTTATTCTTCAACCTCTACTGTCATGTGAAATTAAGAAACCAGACGAGTTGAAAAGGAGAAGCCAGTTTTTGCTGTACTCTTTAATGCAACATAAACTGGCTTCTTTTCAACTCGTCAGGTATCCTAATTCAGCATGACATTTCAAATGAAGAGCTACTTCCCACTGCGAGGCATATGGAGTGATAGAAAAGAATTTAGCCAATCTTCCTAGAACAATATCTATACTGTATTTCACTTAAATACAGGAAGTCATGTCCATATGTGCCGAACACTTGAAATTAATCTCGCGCTAACAGAATACGTAACAAAGACAAGTGCAGAAAAACATAAGGTCTACGTAACTCAAAAATAAAACAACCAGATCTTTAATAATGAATTAGCTGGTTCAAATCAACTGCAATCATTTGAAATAGAAAAGAACAGACCTACAGATGAAGCACGACAGTTTCCTCATGAAGTCACATGTAAACAAATGGTAACAACAGAGCAATTAATAACGTACAGAAATGTTGTTAAGGAAGTACTAGCGTAGCTAACGTAAGCGATCAAGAATAGTTACGCAGTAAGTGAGAAAGCTATAGTAATTCTATGCAAAAGTAAATACGCTAAGTGATCAGAAGACCAAACAGACATGTTGCCATGAAAGTAAGGTCACCTGTCATGGCAGTGGTTGCAATGGAAGTTACAATAGAAGTAGCCACGTAAAACGTCATGAAAAAGAACCCACCTGTCATGGCTGGGGTTGCTATGGAAGTAAACCCACCTGTCATGGCAGGGGTTGCTATGGAAGTTACAATAGAAGTAACCTCGTAAAATGCCATGAAAAAGAACCCACCTGTCATGGCAGGGGTTGCTATGGAAGTTACAATAGAAGTAGCCACGTAAAATGTCATGAAAAAGAACCCACCTGTCACTGCAGGAGTTGAACTTGGCGGCGGCGGTGACAGAGGCCATGATGAAGAAGAGAAGCAGAGGGTCCAGCAAGATGTACTGCGTCAGCGTCAAGAAGCCTCCATCTGTACATCATGCAAGTCTCTTACACCACAATTGTACTGTATTTGTTACTCTTAAATATAAACCAAAGTCACACTCATCTTGCACCTGAACTACACCTACACTGACAAAGGCAATTTACTAAGCTGTATTTCACATGACACGCTTCAAACTTCTACTCATCTCGCACCTGAACTATACCTACACTGTCAAAGTTAATTTCATTTTCTATTAAAATTATTGAAACTCTCATACAAGTTATGGGAGGACGTTAACTTATGTAATCAAATGCACAACTATTTACGATTTCTACAACTTTTGTAAGGCACATTTGAACCCTAGAAACTTATGTAAAAGAGCGCGTCCTTTTCCTTGTGATGTGAGCCTTTCTTTAAAGCACTCTTCACTTCCCTCAAACTGTAAAAAATAGGCGGTAGCAGCAATAGCTCAACTAGGAATACTATTTTTCTACTTAACAGAGGCGGAGGAGCAAGACAGACAAAACAACACTAATGTTAACCTCAATGCGAAGCCCTTCTCAAGTCCTGACAATACTACGCAGTATAAATGGCTCACAATCAGGCGAAAATGAAGTAAATTCTGAGAAAATGTGATCAAAGGTAGGCGTTGAGCATGATGCATTGGAACACTAAAGCAGGCCGGCTGCACACACAGGCAGGACAGTAATACAGGCCAGCAGGACAGTAGTACAGGTCACTGGTACAGGCCCGGACACTGGTACAGGCCAGCAGGACACAGGTACAGGCCAGCAGGACACAGGTACAGGCCAGCTGTACAGGACACTGGTACAGGCCAGCAGGCCACTAGTACAGGCCAACAGGCTACGCACCAGCTAGGATGAGTGTAGCTCCGAAGGTAGCAGCAGGCAGAGACTGCGTCATCTCCCACACAGTGAGGAATGAGAACGGCACCAGTGCTGCCCCCATTGCCGTACAACACTGTCATCAAATTAGGCCTGCTCACTTTCACTTCACACTTCTTATTTACTCGTCATTTTGCAGAGATAAAGTAAAAAATTACACAGAAACGAGTACATCAAGTATATGAGCATAAGAAGTGTATGAGCACATGCCTGACATCCAAGAAATGTTTAACAATTAATTATTCAAGGAAATAATTGAGAAAAATTGAGTTAATATTATTGAGAAGACAATCGAGGAATTGCAGATATAAGAGTTCAGTTATTTAGCTCTTAAATGTTTCAATTGATGAAGTATCAAGTTTATCAACCGCAAAGGAGAACTTAAGTTGGAAATGTTACAAGTCCCAGCGGAGTTTGCTGCAAAACAGACACACCACATGTTCACATATAGGCATCAATTTATTAGCAAATTCGTATAAGAAATCGTCAATTTTAAGGGATACAAATTTTTTTTCCAAATACATTTACATACATATAACAAAAAATATTCAACTTCAGCTAAAATTTGTAATCAAATTTTTAACAAAACAAGACAATGCGTCCAACCATTGCTCAACATTTGAGAAACGTGATGTAGGCATTCCAGTCTTTTAAATGACCCGTACTCTAAGACACCCCATACTACCATTGTAAAAGACAAAAAGATTATCTTTTACTCTATATTACACGTGACTGGACATACTAATCATAATATACAATTCAGGATATGTTAAATCATGAATTACCCAATCCTTACAAAAAGTTTCTACTTTATCTTTTCGAAATGACTTAGTTCAAGATTGTCTATTGTTCTTTGAAATTCGCGGGATTTTTAAGGAAGATTAACTTCATGATCTCACCGATGCTATGCTAAACGGACTGATGAGCATTGTGCTCTAGCGGACATCGACGGTGTATCCGCCTATTATACTCGTAACTTTCTTATTATCACCGTCTTCTTTTTCTTAGTAAATTATGTCAGTACATTAGACATTCGACTAGAAAGTACATAATTTCTAATTTTAACTTTCCCATGCAGAACATCAGGATGTACGTACCATACTACGCATGTTATCTCCAAAACTACACTTAGGACTTCATAATTCAAGTTAACTTACATAAGCATCAACTCACAAGAATTTTTTTCCGATGCTTGAACTCGCACGTATCATTAAAATTATCATTATTACACCTTGGCAATCACAATCATGAGGAGTCAAATCCTCTACCACCGGTACACTTTTAGTACGTTGTGTGGTCAACACTAAAAATTACTTTCATCACGACACAAGGTGACCATTTAAAGCGAGCCACCGTACACAAGTTTTCATAAAAAATCGCTTTTGGAGATCAGTATCTTGATTCCTCAAATAATCACAATCCCCACTCTAAAGGAAGTGACTGTGCAGTGCACAGGCCAGCTCATTTCACTCTTGTACTACAACTTTGACGTGATTCAGCGAAACGAAGTTACTTTCAAACGTTCCGTGGGCTTCTCGGCACTAGTCACTAGTAAGAGAAATGGAAGCTCACCATCCTCATGCCGACGTAGCTGACGTTGTCGTACTTGTCTCCGGGTTTGATGAAGTCAAAAGCTCCGTCATAGCCCGTCATGTAGCCGAACGCTCCGATCAGCATCTGAGGTAACCACAGAAATAATATTTATTGCGTTATAGGGACACACACTAGTAACCCTTCGTTACTCACATCACACGTGATACGTGGGGATGACCCAAAATGTCATGGATGTATAGTAAAAGGATGCAGAGTTAAAATAAGTTATAAATTAAGAGAGTGATTTAAAATGCTACAAAAGAAGCCTTGTTCACCAGTAATGGATATCCAACATAGATATCCACAGATAATTAAAAAATCCTCAAAAAATAAAGTCTACAGATATCTAACACTTTCAACTTCACCACAAGCAAATCAAGGCAGTGCATAACGCAGTTTTTTGTACAGATATGTTAGTACATAAGTAACGTAGAAATAATTCTGTGTGCCTCAGTTTCTAAACGAACGTAGAAATAAAAGATGAATTCTTCACTGTCAACCCTTCAGCATTTTTTGGGGAAGAATGCATTTTTAAAGGAATATAAAATTGCACGAACAAAGGAATATCGTAATCGTCTATTAGTATATGGCGATCATAAAGGAAAAATTACTATCGACTTATTTAAAAACATTCCTCTGACCATAAACCTGTAGAAGCGTTACGTGTACTTCAATACTCAAACACACATTTTCGCCGCGCTATACACGTTACAAAAGAATAAAATCGACATAACCAAAGTACGTCTACTGGAAGTGGACACGGGTGCTGCTCTGTGGGTGCCCTCACCTTGCCAAGGGGCGGATGGACATCGAAGAAGAAGGTCCTGTTGATGTACCAGCTACCAAACTTGCCGAAATGCGTCTCGTCCCATCTGCAAAAGTTCATTTAAAATTGAAATAATCAACGAAGGAAAAATTTACGGTACATATATGATGTCTGATACGAGAGCTGTGCATGAATTAAGAAGCAATTAGTTTGAAATGAATCAAGAATGGTAAAAAAAGTTTTGAAATCATCAATGAGTCGGAACTGGGTTTGGATACCGTTTAAGGTACTAAATTTAAATTACCTGAAGATGAGAATTGAATACAAAAAATCACGTAACAACTGCATTTGCCCCTGTTTCTGGTGCTAAGTTTTAGTTATCAAATGTTGATAAATGAGTATCAAAACTCACGTGAGAACTGATTTGAACACAATTTCTGGCATTATTATAATATAACACAAGCTCAATAAGAAACGTAGAAGAACAATGCAGCGAGGTATTCGTGACGAGATAGCATGACCGTGCGCACAAATCCAGCGACGTGTCACGTGCGTGTGACATACGCTGTGTCACGTACGTGTGACATACGCTGTGTCACGTACGTGTGCCATACGCTGTGTCACGTGCGTCACCACGCAATCAGAAGACCGTGGCTTTCATCCCAGGACAGTTGCGCGTTAGTTACATCATTTCCAGCATCACGACACGGGACACGATAGCACGGCACGAGTTTGGTCTAGCGGACAGCATGGCAAGTACTGGCAATGAATGCTCCACAGTTTAGTTTCCTTAAACATTTTAATTATTGAAAGTGAGTTTCAGGCTAAATTAATATTTTTTTGCCAGAAGACTGTGATCCGAAAACGAAATTTTATTTTCAATAGAAGTACGATATTAAGTTTTTATTCTGTACACGTTATAACCACGCGCATCACTGCGCATTCGATTAAGACATTTTTGTGAAGCACTTCTGCGACCAGCATTGCTAACACCGCGGTGGTAAGGGATAGTTGTAGCATCTCAAATAAACAAAACTTTGACAGGTGGAGGAGGTTATAATTTCTTTTAAATCAGCAGTGAAGCAGTAGAATTGAAGGATGGACAGCACTAGTGGACTACTAGTGTAGTCCACTAGTGCTGTCCATCCTTCATATAGTAAACTACTGGATCGTAATCGACTCTGTCAGCGCTGTGTTAGCGACAGCACGGGAGTGGACTACTAGCATTTTTTCCCGTGGAAAATATATTTACCACGGGAAAAAATGCAAGTAGTCCACTAGTGCTGTCCACCCTTCAATTGAAACCCTTCTTCAGGAGATCGGCTGCACGCGCTGTACCACCAAGTCAGAGCTGAGGTAGGAGTCAAAAGATAAAAATGCACTAGACTTATGAAGATAAGTGAGAAACTTTGATAAGTCAACTGAGCAACTGGGATACAAAACTCTGGGTATACCATGACCTTAACTTACTTCACAAAATACTACAGGCATTATTGTTTACCTTCGATATTTCCACAAAGCTAACCCCTCCCTCGATGCTCTGAAACCCCTTACGAAGAAGAATTTTTTAGCCTTACTCAACCTGCATTAACAATGATTAGCAAATTTTCAAACGATTATTCTTTCTTTATCATCCGCTTTGGAATGATAAATGCTCAAGTTTTGGTAAAGGTCATCAATTTACGAGGGGTGAACGGTGATGCACATAACGTTATATTCAGCGTGTGATACAACAGTAGGTGGTTAGTAATTATAACAAAATTCAGAGAATGAAATATCGCTTTTCAATTAAGCATTTTACGTAATTTTCAAGTGACAATAAGCATCACGATGTTGAGAAAAGCAAAAGAATGAAATACACAGTACTAAAATCTACATCATAAGGTTTTTTTTTAATGATACGGATGGACAAAACTAGGATACTAAAATTTTGATACATAAAATTCCATTAAAATTGACACAATCAGATTTTCCAGTCTGATTCTTTTATATATGTTACTAAATTCTTATACTCTAATCCATCAAGTTCTTCGGTGTTTTTTTTTTGTGATTGCGCGATTCTAAACCAGTGATAGGTCTCACAAATGAGTGATAAAGAGCAGGACTAGGAGCAACACTGCAAGGAAATTCTGCCTGACCACAACACAGAACACAGCAGAGCGAGGCGGAAATGGAGGGCGAAGTTCGAGAATACCGGACACATGCCATGACCATGCAGCTCTGTCCGCCTCTCTCTGCAGCTGTAGCCACTGTGTGTTTGCAGGCACTGTCCGCAGCTGCAGCCACTGTCAGTGTTTGCAGGCACTGTTTATAACTGTAGGCACTGTCCGCAGCTGCAGCAACTGTCAGTGTTTGCAGGCACTGTTTATAACTGCAGGCACTGTACGCAGCTACAGTCACTGTCTGTAGCTACAGGCAGTCCGCAGTTGCAGTCACTGCCAGTATTTGCAGGTAATGTTAATGACACCAGGCACTGCCTGCAGCTGCAGTCTACCACAGCAGTTATACACCGTTTCACAACACCGTGGGGAAAAAATCATTTTTACGTTGAAAGAAGACAAGGATCACGTTGAAGTGCGAGAAAATTGACAGAAAAGACAATGGAGATA
Organism: Trinorchestia longiramus; assembly: GCA_006783055.1. Taxonomy (NCBI): domain Eukaryota; kingdom Metazoa; phylum Arthropoda; class Malacostraca; order Amphipoda; family Talitridae; genus Trinorchestia; species Trinorchestia longiramus. Next base: position 79,845 of record VCRD01001517.1, on the reverse strand, counting down.
AAGTCAGAGGTACTCTACAAACGCTTAGTGTACTGTCAAGCCCCACATCAGGTAACATCCCTGTCCGTTAGAAGAACAAAGCACATACTTCCAAGTTACACGATAGAAAGGTACCATCCTAAAACAAAGTCGTTTTGACGCACCTTCCTCAAAAAATCAGTTCTTTCGATGACATGGAACAATGGAATCGAGTCAGTATCGAAATTCATGACAAAGCAAGACTTTCAGGCGAGACAATAACGGTCTCGGTAGCGCATAACGGTTGACGTTCTCATGGCTAGCTGCTATGAACAGATAAGCAGCGCTGAAAATTGCACTCCCACCACCAACAATAGACGTCATTCTCAACTTGGAAGCTCATTATAAAATCCTGATGGTTTTGAGTATATTTACTTCATGAAGTACTACAAGGGGAAGTAATAATAGACACGATGTTAGTTCAAACAAACATTTTATGAACGTTTAAATGTCATCGTTAATGATTTTGCACTTGCCATACATATAGATCGAGTCAATGCGTGAAAACTAAAAGTAATAACATAATACTATAAATAAAGCTAGCTAACCTGGGAAAAAATAATACTGAATATAAAGACTAGCGCACTGTACTGTAAGACGACAGCAATTAATAGTTACTGCAACAAACTGACAATATCCACTCATACATTAAATAATGCAAAATAAGTTATTCTTAAAATGAAGTCCACTCGTCTCATGTCTCATCAGACAGAAAAAACTGTCAGTCCATATTCCAGAAAAAACGTAAGAGGACAAGGACGGTCACTTCACTGTTCAAATTAAGCCCGTGATAAAGACTACTGTTTACAGCGGTCCTTGCCCGGGAGTAAAAAAATTTCAACATGTTTTTCCCCATTTACTTCTGAAAAAAATGTGCTATTTCAGTAATGACATTCACATTTACTTTTCTTATTCTCATACAAATATAGACACTGCACTTTAGTGCGAGCTGCTCTGGCTTATAATTGTGGATGTGAGCGGTGCATGACTTCATACGTCGGTGTAGCGTCACGCAACCTGTACGAAATAGCAGTCGTAAAATAAGCGTTCGTCCTAACACGCACACATCCTCCACACTTAATGGTTAGCCTTCACGCGTTGTGTCGGTATTTGACAGTAATATGGAACATTTAGCCTTTATTTAAAAGATCTCTGATTTCAAAGAAATTCTCTCTTCGCGTACTTTTAACACGTTGCCTCCGATTGCCTGATTGGTGTAAAACTTCACTTTGTACGCATAGTCACTAGAAGGATCTGAAAAAATTACAGAACCTAACCTCAGTGTTACACATACGTACCACTTCGGAGTCAACGTGTTAAATGAAACTAATGTTTAAGAAAAATCATAGCTCATGACCTCTTCAGATCGTGAATAATTTTGTTGTAACGGATTTTATTAATTCTCGAAATCATAGTTTCAACAATTTTTTCGTCCTTTTATTTTATTGACTGTTATTACAAAAGTTACGATAAGATTTAATTCTGAAACATTTCCCCTCAAAGAAACCTCCAAACTCCAAGCATTGTATTTAACTGAGTTTTAAAAATATACTGTTGAGTTGTACAGCATGCAGTACTTAGAGTGGTGGTGCATCAGCTGAGTCATGATGGAGCACCTCAACCATAAGACCTCGTAACTAAAGTGAACTAAAAAGACACCACAGCCATCACAATTATAATGGGAACACGCTCATATAATGGCATAAGCTACTTTCTGTACCTGTATTTGTCACACTATCACTGAAATTTGTTGCTGCATCATTACTTTCGTAAAGTTGATCAAGTGATGGTATCAGGATGGCCGTGCAAAGAAGAATATTCTAGCATGGGTACAGACGCAAGTCACACGTGAGAGCGGCTGGAGGCAGGCAGAGTCTTCACTTTCTACCGCGGCACAGATTTCTCTTCACATCTGCACGCAGAGACGGCACTGCACACCACGATCTCTCCTCTTCTTTATTTTGAGGGTTTCCTTCCAAACTACTTTTACTCACTTCACTTACTTTTACTCACTTCACTTACTTTTACTCACTTCACTTACTTTTACTCACTTCAGTTACTTTTACTCACTTCAGTTACTTTTACTCACTTCACTTACTTTTACTCACTTCACTTACTTTTACTCACTTCACTTACTTTTACTCACTTCACTTACTTTTACTCACTTCACTTACTTTTACTCATTTCACTTACTTTTACTCACTTCACTTACCTTTACTCACTTCACTTACTTTTACTTGCTTTATTTACTTTTACCCAGTTCTGTTACTTTTAATCACTTCTCTTACTTTTACTCCCTTCACTCTTATCTACTCCGAGGTGAATGAAGGTAGACAGAATACTGCAATACCGATAGTTAAGGATAGAAAGATAAGTCACGCTACTAAATGAACCGATAATATCGCTGTACAGCACCATTAAAAACGACACTGAAAGGGAAAACTACGCCGGCAACACAAAAGAAAACAACGTATCATTCTCCACCAGGCCATTTTTTCCATAGCTCACTATGAATATATCAACTGCAAGACAATTTGCCTTCTACCATAAGTAGAAATTTTGGGGGGGGCGTGAGTCCAACGGGGGCGAGGCTAAATACTGTGACCTGTAGGTTTTAAACATCATTTCTACGAGGTTCACGAGAATTACTAGAGGTCGTAAGCGAGTCTAACGTGGTTGCTCTACAGATGAACTCAGGATACGAAAAACGGTCAGTGTCGAAGTAAAAATTTTCACGAATAGTACCCAAAAATACATGTTAATGAGAGCGGAGACAATAATGAAGTCTAACAGCTGTAACATCTTCACGAATATTTATGGAAACGCAAGGAGTGAAAAGCGTCCTTTATTATTAACTAGATAATAAAAATATCTGTGGAGTACTGCACACGATCGTCGTGAGGTCAGACATTGTGATTCAGGTTACACAAATTCGGCTAAATAAATATTTTAATATTCATGCAGATCAAATATTTTAATATTCATGCATCAGACGCACGAGCTTCAGCGAGGTAAAATGAGAGCTGCAAGTTGACACTCTATGGCACCATATCTAAAAATAATTCAATGTAAAATCATTAAAAAAGTGCATCAACAAATTTAAAAAGTTCATAGTTAAGGGAATGGTAACGACATTACGCGTAAAAAATTACAATAGTGACAGAAGTGGGGGCATAAAATAGCGTACAGTTGAACGAACTTTCGTACACTTTCATTGGCTGAGTAGAACGGTCAGTAAACTTCATACTTTTCATTTCCTTAGAAGATTACTCTAGACATGAGAAATTCCTATGAAACAGAGCACTAGGGACTGCTTCAGCTTATCTAATTCTTGCATCTCCAACAGAAGATGAACGCGGTGCAGGACTATGGCCAGTGTACCCTCGAGACCGCACAAATCCAGCATTTAGAGCTGCTTATCTGATGCTGACTTCCTGACGAAGTTCAGAGCTAGAAGAAATGCGTCGATACCCACTTCAGAGACGAGGAAAGACACCGACATAACTCGAGTTTAATATTCTGTTTTTCTGAACGTAAATGAAGGCGAGTCGCACAATAGAAAGCATATCATATTCTATTGCCATACACGTTATTCTTACGTCGGCTAAGTATTTGAATTATCCTTTTTAGTAGCAAACTATTCTATCCTGACTCCTTAGACTTCATATATTTTAAACATGTTGTATTTGCGCTCGTTTCAGTATCTTTAAAAAGTCAATTTCGTATCTTCTATCGCTTTCAAAACATCTCAACACCATAATCCTTGACTAAACGAGACAAAAAAGCATAGATATAGAGTTACCTCATCTAATACAACTGGGACAAAAACATCCGATCTTGTCAGTATATGCAAAATTACTCACAGTTTTACGTTCGTTAAACATCCCAACTGTATATTTCAGATACTTCATTCAATGCATCCAAACAATTCGACTTTAGTAAAAATAATAACCAATCGCAACTTCGTGGTTATTATTTTTACGCTGGAACAAAAAACACTGGAATACAAAAAATGAAATGGTAGGCCGCAGAGATGGACAGAGTTAAGACTAGGGCAGTAGGTGTCTTAGGCTTAGAAGAGGTGTGCCAGGAACAAGGTAAGCATGAGGTAGGAGACCACACTGCTTGCCAGCTTCAGAGATATTTAGCTGCATGGCAACAGCGACTGGGGTGGTAAAAAAGATTAGCATGGCAACAGCGACTGGGATGGCAAAAAAGATTAGCATGGCAACAGCGACCAGCATGGCAACCGCGACCAGCATGGCAAAAGAGATTACCATGTCAAAAGAGATTACCATGGCAAAAGAGATTACCATGGCAAAAGAGATTAACATGGCAACGGCTACCGGCATGGCAACGGCTACCGGCATGGCAACATCGACCGGCATGGCAACATCGACTGGCATGGCAACATCAACCGGCATAGCAACAGCGATCAGAACAACAACACTATATCTTCATATTAAAAACAAGGTGCACTTGTGAACTGTAATGAAGGAAGGTCTAGATTTTAAGAAAGAGTATTATCCCCATGGTAATTATCGAGGTATTTCAATAGTACAAGTGCTGCTTCAATCACAAAACAATAAGTTGCATACGAAGCAGAAAAATAAACTAAGCAAGAGGAAACAACGTAGTACCTACCTTATAAGCTCCTTCTCCAGTGCGTCTGAATATCGCATTTGAACAAAACTTAGAATGAAGTGTTCCAGTGAATTCCATTCACTCAAAGAAAGCTCAAACCACCGTTGAGAGAGTGTCTAAGAGCTTAAGCTTCAGATAAAAACGTGAAAAACAAGTTTCAGGTCCTGAACCAACTGTCCTAGTCATTTGAGGATGGTCGACATCTGCCTGGTGAGTTGATGGTGGAGATTACGTCTTAAAAAGTGCCTGGTTCCATCGAAAAAGATGCGAGAAGACTGTCTTGAAGGTGGATGTAGTCCTCCAACAGGAGGTTGCCAAAATAACACAAAATAACAGTAATAACTAGTACTGTCATCCCCAGGGGATTGCATTCATCTTTAGCTCACGAGTTCTATCATCAACAATAATAATAACCGAATGATGCAACAAAACTGGTTTAACTTTACTTCTTTCAGCATGCATGAACATTCCTTAGCTATCATCCTAAGTCTAGATCAGTTTTATGCATATTTATACTTTACTCAAAACTACGCGGGAATTTGCTACACCATATTCAATGTTAATAAGAAAGAAAGCTTCAGGTCTTAATTAAAATTAATACAGCAGTGATGGAGCTGGAGCTCCGTCATGCCTTCCAGTACTCACACAACATGGTCAGGCTCAGTGACCTTATAGAAGCGTGTAGCGACAGCCAGCAAGCAAATGATGGCAAACACCGTCCACCACACACGGCTGTCATTGCCCTGTCTGTACAAACACGAGACAAAAGTTGTCATGAATCATAAAAAAAGTTTTCATAGCTTCTATGTAGGTAGAGTTAATTAATAAAAAGCTTTGGGTCTAGTTAAGATTAGTGACCCTACTGACAGCAGCAGGGTTTGCTATTGGCAGTCATAATATACATAATATAGTTCGATTTAATATTACATAACATAATGCAATTACAGCAATTCTTATCTTGATAGAAGTGAAAATTTTCCTCAATTCATAAGAAAAGTTAACATTAAATAGAACAATACTTTTCTGCCTTGCTTCAACACAGTTAAACATCACACAGAAGATATTCTGAGCTGCTCCTATCAGTAACCTCAAATTCCAAGCTGAACATTGATCATGTAAGTGAGAGGGAAATATATTCATTATTACAAATACATTTATAACACTAGAATACCGCTCATTAATCCACATCAGTTAATCAACTTGGCATGTCACATAATACAAAATGTTCAGAGGTTTGAGTAGGAATCCAGAATAATTAGGCAATCAATAATTAAAATCTATAGAGGATATTGACCATGCAGCATGAAAGAAATGTTCTGTTTAAATTAGTCCTATTTCAATAAAACTGAAGATAAACTCCATGACTCCAAAAAAAAAATGGTGAGCTATATTTGGCCAAGACATATAATTTCTTATACACCAAAAGTGAAATCATAAAATATATCTTTCATAAGTTTTTTATGATGGACATAGTGACAGGCAAATGACACAATAAAAAACTTTAACAACCATCATTGCTAAAATTTCACCACATCAACTTTATAATAATCAATTGGCTCTGCTATATGAACATTTTTGAAAAAAGAAAAACCTTTTTTTTACTTGAAAATTATTCATTTTTAATTGCATGAGCAAGTTTTTTTTTAAACCTGCATGAATGAAATCTAATATTAAGTTTAAAACATAAATATACTAACAACAAGAGTTTCCTTCTCATTTAGAAGACTAAACATGTAGTCAACCTTACAAGCAACTGGAATCTCAAGTACCTTTTGAAGCATTTCAAGCCCTGCACATTCAGTATGCTGTCATTGTATACACTATACATCAATTGCATCAAGTACACTGTACATTAATCTTATCAAGTACACTCTAGAACAAGCTCAAGTACACTGTAGAACAAACTCAAGTTCACTGTAGAACAAGCTCAAGTACACTGTAGAACAAGCTCAAGTACACTGTACATTAAGCTCATCCAGTAAAGTGTAGTTGATGAGCTCTGTAACAAAAGCAATGCATACAGGAAGTCAGTACCCATAATCAAATAGCTTGTCTAGGTCTGCAAATTCTAAGTTGAATACTGCCAAATTGGCCTGCAGACCTTGCCTCAATGCCAAGTATCTAAATACAATCATTTTCAGGAGAAATTGATCCCTATGGAACAAAAATGTAAGAGAAAATCCTTTACTAATATTATCCTGACCTGGTGGCTCTGTGCTGCTCAACACTGCTAAAATTATGATCTCATACCTCCTATTAATCAGATTTATAAAATTAGATTTTAATAAACCTTCAGTGCAGCACATCACAGTCATCACTGAGGGGCAGTGATACAAGTATAGAGTCATCAAGAAAAAGTTAGACAATATTCTATTATCATTTAATGACATCTAGAATACTAATTCCATGCATAACACAGAAACTAGATATATAAGAATCTTTATCTCATGCACACAGTTGGTATGCTAGACACTAATGAATAATAATAAAACTTCTACTGAACATTTTTTTGGGTGGCCGTGTATTTACCTCCATGAGCCTACAAACCAGACTCCCGAAATGGTGAACTGCTTGTGATGCTAACAACACAAAGAAAATCAGAAGAGGTACATTGTCTAGTTAGAAATAACGGGAAGAAATTTTCACATCTCAGTCAATCATTTGAAAACATAAAAACAGCTCAAGATCTTGGCTAACTTAAAATGCAAGAACATTTTGTGCTATATTCAATTCTGGCAATAATTATTACATTTTAGCAATAAAGTATCGTATTATAGAAATAACATATTACCTACTGGCAATAATTTATCAGACTCTGACAATAACTTATCACCACACAAGAAAGATTTGCTTCTATTTATTACCTACTAACTTATAATAAATAACGTATCGCATCATACTTACCTAAAGTTGTTAATAATTTCTTCTAGAAAGTCAGTTTCTTTGCTTCTGATTTTTTTCGCCCTTTCATCAAGTGATTTTTTGGCACCCATTCTTCACACCTTATAAATATAGGTAACTTGGGTAAATAATGGAAATTAAGTTAATATACGGTATTAATTCATACACGTGAAATAACACTAACGTAACACTACGTTTGTGAGACGATAATGTTCAAAAACATAAAGTTCCAAATAAGAGCCTAAAAGGTCGCAAATAAAGGAGAGCAGATAATCAGTGCCTAGTTTCAAGACGACATCAACACACTCCAACCACAACGTAGTGAAGCCATACGGCAACTGACCAATTAGAGAACTTTAGAAGTGATGAGGACACATTCACCTCGATATAACAACACGCAGCTTTTCCCTAAAATAATTTAAAATGCCCTAAAACATATGTTAGAAGAAAATGATATTTTCTAAGTAAATGTAAATAAAAATATATGAAGCAAGGGATATGAATCAAAATTATAATTTTTTGCTCACTTCCCATACATCATCAGAGTTTTCCTCCAATATTATCAATTTATGGAGTCATATATATCTTATACCAAAAATCATCATAAAAATCCTGCTAGTCCACTGTTAAATAATTATTTTACCTATTCAAAAACGTATAATTTTAGTAATATTCATCTCCTAGTTTTATTGATTTCAGGGATTAAAACTGAAACTTACCCTAATGACGAAAATTTCCTTAGGTCAAGTGTGACAGCTCATGTGGACTCAGTTGATGTGGTCACTGTAGTCCTAGTTGGGTAGAGTAGATTAGTGTCATTCGTGCCATTTATAGCTTAATATCGGTGTTTTAATGAGAAATGGTCAGAAGACTATCGTCCCTCAAAATATGACGGACATGGACGAGCATGAGCGCAAAATTGTCAATGAATTTTGTCACCTACTAGAAAAATCAAAGCAACTTTTCAATGGGTTGAGGTGAGACTAGTTGTAATATAGGTATTTAAACTGCATGTGCTTTTTTCAGTTTTGCAAAGAAATGTTGAAAAAATTATCGAATCCTTACATATTCCTGGAGCTTGGAGGGTCTTTAGATCTGATTCTTTCTTTGAACCGTGATGAAACTCAAAGTTTATTTAGGTAAAAATTCTTCTCCAATATTTCATTCTCTATCTCTGTCAGTCTCATTACCTTTATAACTATAACTTTACTTCTACCCTGAATTTCATCATAATATCTCTATTATAGTCATTCACAATTTCAAGCATCCCATGTACTTGTCCTAATTCACCAACCCCAACAATATCATCATCATATAACAAACAACTCAGTTTTTTCCTCTCCAACCGTCAGTTCCAGACCACTTATTTTTCAGGTGGACAGCTAATTCTTCTGTGTACAAACCAAACTGTAAGGGAGACAGAGTACTACCCTGTCTCACTCCTCACTTGCCCAGTCAATGAAGTCTTCCAACTTTCCATCCATGTACATTTAAGCCTCTGTACTTTACCACACTGTCACTACATTTATTTAGTCTTTTTCTTATTTCCCTTTCATCCTATTCTACCTTCTATGAGGAGAAGAGTGGTTCTAATCCAACAAATGTATCTCTGGTAGAACTTTGTTTTCCTTTCTTGCAAATGATAGACTCCATCTCTCAAGAAACACTCAGTGGGAATCAAGCCATCTATATACAGAAAACTGGGACCAAATTCATGCATCCATCCATGTACTCTGCTTTCAAACCAAGAATTCTCATGCATATCTCCATCTCATTGCATAATTGTTCATACTCATCACATGCTGGTGTTTCAACAAACTTGTAACAGCCACTCTCACCTTTTTTTGTGCCCTTTCAACCATTTTCATTATTGTAGTCACTATGTATTCTCTTCTATTCTCAAGCAACACATTTCCACCTTGCACTATGACCATACCTCTATGATGTGATAGATCTATGATGTGATACCTCTAGATGTGATCATCAGTTAATCTGTTACCTTTCTTTAGTACTTATCTAATTCAATCTGTATTCTGCATATCATGTAGTAACTATTTTTTGCAGGGACCTGCCACAATATGGACACAAGCAATGGCAGGCATACTTTGGCAGGACCTTTGACATCTACACCAAGCTTTGGAAGTTCCAACAGCAGCATCGTCAAATTCTCGACTCCAAGTATGGTTTGAAGCGCTGGCAAATCGGAGAAATTGCATCTAAAATTGGACAACTCTATTATCACTACTAGTGAGTTGTTTTATTAAATTTTCCTAGTCTACAACTGATTTTTTATTCCAATATTTTGAAGAAAAATAACAAAGTCCCCAAAAATGAGCTTATTCTTTGTTTGTTTTCTCCTTTAGTTTATTATTGATAATCACATAACTTGTAAAAAAATGCACTTATCAGAATACATGACACAGCTTCACTCCACTTGACATGGGTTGGAACAAATATGACTGAGCCCTGACTTCAATAACTAAACACTTTACCCAGAGGTTTGGTCTCTGACTTCTGTCTTAAGTACAAGCTTCCCTGTTACACTTGCAATAAAGTCACTCATAACTCACTAAACTACATTGTTTGTTTGTCCATGTAATAATAATATACCAGAATCAAAGAGACACTGATAGAACAGCATGAACAGTTTTAATTACATGTGTAAAAGCTTGAAATTATTAAAGTCATCTTTTTTGTGGTGTGCTTTTCTTATATTTTTGTTAGTCATTAGTGTATTTGTCATGAATCAAGCACAATTTAATTATGATATTGATTAATAAAATTGAGCATTATTCTTATGATCAGTGACACAGTTTATGCTTATAATGTTATCAATTGACTGAGCAAACTAAGCTCTGTAAAGAAAATGTACCATGTACATATTGTGATAGAGGCATTCAGACACATATTGCATGCAATGCATATCTAAAATTACAAATGGAATGTCATCAAATGCTAGAAAGGTATGTTAAATGTATGAGAAATTAAAAACTTAAATGTAATCTCACAATTTAATCTCTCTATGATGGGAGAAACTATGACATTACTTCTCAAAAATAAAAATTGGTAATTGCTGAAAACTAATATTTCTGATATTAACATGCATCACATTCACCTAAACATAATTTTAGTGCCTTTTACATTTTGAAATACGTTATTATGTGCGTATTTTCAACTTCTCTGTACTGGCATATATTGAATAAAATCAAAGATTTACATTGTTAAAAGTTAGAGGTTCAATAGCTATTAAACATAATGTTAGAGGTTCAATAGCTATTAAAAGTTTGTGTGCCTAGTTATTTCCTATCTATTTCCCAGCCTTCGTACAAGCGAGACAAACTATCTGAACGAGGCCTTCAGTTTCTATGCAGCCATCAGGGGAAGAGCTTACTACAGCAGAACTAGCAAGGATGACCGGTAGGTGTACCATCACTTGTGAGACTGCAGTGTTAGTAATGAAGATGTGCAAGTGCTGAAAATGGTAGTTTGAGAAATCAGTAAAGGCTTTGTGTGAAAGCTTTAATACTGTGTATTAAAAAGTCCAAGAAAGTGGGTGGTATTAGTGAAGCTCTTTTTAATGCAAGGGGCAAATACATACTACTGTAGTTTATCTGTATCGAACAATCGCCCTTGTAAAATGATGTGGTTGTGTGTTACTGGTTGCTGTGTTTGTTATGCAAGGTAAAGCAACGCAAAGTTTTTTGTTTGGGTAATGTGTCACTTTATGCTTCTGTCCAGTTATAATGCTTGTGTTTTATGAGTGCAGGTTTCTTAGTATTTTAGTAATACTTTTTCATCAGCACGTCCGCACACCTGGGTCCCATTGTTGTATACAATCGAGATATGTTGATAAATCACTACTGCAATGTCAATTTCAAGAATAAAAACTAGTAAATAAGTGGGTGAAGCGTTTGTTTTATTTACTGTAGACGACTAAAGCAGTACAATAATTAATTTCTGCTTCTATTGTTCACAGTTTTGAAAAAGTTGCTCATGAAATGCTGTCCACGGACTATTTACGTCATGTATTCGATAAGACCATTATTCTATCTTCTCTTACTTAAAGCTTGATTTGACTTACTGCTTCCGACTCAGTTGGACGTATCTTGGTGAAGTTAATTTTCAACACATAGACAGGATTCAGTAGTCCATATGGCATCATAGACCGCACATAGTCTCATGACAATACCTGTCGTCGATTTCATGAGTAATTCGTTGTGGTGACGCAACTTGACAGAGGTTCTGACTTGATGGTGAAGAAGCTCCGCTACTACGCCCGCTTCATCGTCGTGTGCCTCCTGCTCAAGAGGATGAAGCTTGTGAGGGATCTCGTCAGGGTATGTATGCTTGGCTGGCCACGAAAAGTTGTGTTCATTTGTAGTGGTGTGCCGCATGCTCACAATGGTCAGCAGAAACACGTGTTTGACGTGATCCTTGCTCAAAATAGAATAGAATACGGCAACTGGAACGAGCCGTTTGGTTCATTCTTGGCCTGCTACCCAAGTACCATACTATATATTGTGGTGAGAACCGTTAATTTGACATATTTGTTCCAAATTGTCGGCAAAAACGTTTGTTTGACATGATCCTCACGTAAATTAATGGCCAGAAACGTTCGTTTGACATGATTCTCACGTAATATAATGGCCAGAAACGTTTATTTGACATGGTCCTCACGTAAAATAATGGCCAGAAACGTTTATTTGACATGGTCCTCACGTAAAATAATGGCCAGAAACGTTCATTTGACATGATCCTCACGTAAAATAATGGCCAGAAACGTTTGTTTGACATGGTCCTCACGTGAAATAATGGCCAGAAACGTTCATTTGACATGATCCTCACGTAAAATAATGGCCAGAAACGTTTGTTTGACGGTAAGGAGTCGTACAAACTGAAAATCTGTTGTCGACGCTAGGATTTGATGCATTCTGTCAGTCATGGAGTCAGTTTCCTCCTTATTCCATTGCTTCTCATATTTTAAGATGATAATGCTCCTTTTTGGGTTATGATATTGTCAATGCTTTAATAAGCGCTTCTTTCTAAATCATTCCTTCAACCTATGTTTCAATTTTGTTTCAACTGACTTAATAAATGCTAAAATGTGTCGATACAAAAAATTAAAATTTAAAGTTGAGTTTTTTCACACCCGAGAGTAAGAACTGAGAAACGGGAATGAAAGTGAATTTGAATGCACAGTTCCACGGAAATGAAATCATAACTTCCCATTGACTCAAAATTACGAGCACATACATGGAGACATTTAACTTCTCTATTATGATGTGAAAAGTTTTAATATTCGTTACAGTTAACCTTCAACAAGACAATCAAAAACAAATTTATAATTTTCACATGTCACTCTTGATTACAACCGCATGCAATTTTTAACCCTATATGGCCCCACTTTCGTTCCTAAAGTAGATTATAAATTAGAAAATACATGTATATCATTAAGATTCTTAAGTGATAGAAATACAATAACTGATGATGCAAAAAATAATTACTTAAAATATGTATACATATAATATATATATATATATATTTTATTATTAAAGTAGTATGACGGTAATTAAAAACATCATTATTATCGATGTCATCACCGAATCCGATAATGACATCGATACATAATTATAGATACACGATAACATGAACAATTCAGTTTAGTTTTATGTTCAAAATGTTGCGTCAAAAGTTGAGTGAAATTACATGAAAGACGATCAGAGGTGAGGCATAATATACGAAGTATTTTGTTCAGTGAGAAAATAACAACTTGTCTTCTAAATAGTTAATATAAACAAGCTGAAGCACCAGGGCGATTACCAGCCATGATGAAAGCATCTTTGTGATCAGGAGTTGAGCCACCAAATAGAGGAGTACGCGAGCACCTACGCACCTGAGGACCAGTTGGAATGGTCGCTTGTGTTGGGAGAAATACGGTCCTTCATCGATGCCGACAACGCCATTAACGTGCTCGACATGGACTCTAACACCATCGTTCTCTCGCACAGGTCACTTCCTCTCTGCAGTCTAGCTGCACAATGGAAGCTCATTTTTATACACTATAGTCGGGCATCTTTTATTTTCAAGAACCTATTTTGATCTGTTACCAAAAGGCAATCGGCGACTTGTAAAAAAATATGGAAAGGCTGTACTGTAGTGTAGAAAAATTTCTTCACCGAGCTTCCACTATGCTTGTTTCAGGAGGCTCATAATTAGTGCCGAAAAATATCCTTTGGTGAGTTTAGATTTTTCCAGTTATATACATATATGATAAATGTTTTGCCCTCCTTAGTGTCTCGATCTGTAAAATTTTTCTGTCGAATTTTTATTGTCTTGGCCTTGCGAAGCAAGCTGAAAGTTATATTATATCATTCTTTTCATTGATTATGCTATCATTCTCAAAAGCTAGGGAAAATTCTCGTGGATGTTCTAACAAAGTTGGTCTAAATTCAGTTATATAGGAGTGTGTGTTGGGCTAGTAGTCCCTTAGCAATAAATGCTTCACTATTGTCTTCCTTTTCTATATTTCATTAAATATTATATACGTAAGCACCACCTTCAGCAAGTTACTTTAAAGAACGAAAATTTCAACTTCAAATTCAGCTCTATTGGCTGTTAGAGTTAGAATATACTCACCATTTCCCCGGCAATATCATCTTCAGTACGTGATTTTCCGAGCCTTGGATTCAACTCTATTGGCTGTTAGAGTTAGAATATACTCACCATTTCCCCGGCAATATCATCTTCAGTACGTGATTATCCGTGCCTTGGATTCAGCTGTATTGGCTGTTAGAGTTAGAATATACTCACCATTTCCTCGGCAATATCATCTTCAGTACGTGATTTTCCGAGCCTTGGATTCAGCTGTATTGGCTGTTAGAGTTAGAATATACTCACCATTTCCCCGGCAATATCATCTTCAGTACGTGATTTTCCGAGCCTTGGCTGTCTGTGCTAACATCCGTGCCTGTGTGTGTCTCAGACTGAGCTCCCACAGCACACCTCCACTGGAGAAGCCGCCTCCACTCAGCCTCAACGTCCAGGAAATCCTCATAGTTGGCAACTGTAATGATCAGGTACGTGGCAAGTACAGTCATGAGGTACATGGCAAGTACAGTCATCAGGTACGTGGCAAGTACAGTCATCAGGCACGTGTCAGGTGGTAAGTGCAATAATCAGATTGATGGCAAGTGACAGACGGTTAGGAGCTGTAATAATCAGGTTAGTGGCGGTTGTAGCAACAAGTATCTGGTAGATAGTAACTGAAACCATCAAGTATGAATGTACGAGTATCTATTGCACTTTCCGCACAAAAAACTCATTCTTCTCTACTTATTATGATTCTTTCTTAAATATTACATACATACAATTATGGAGGTTTGAAAGCACTCCAATTAATCGTAAAAGAAGCAGGATTCATAATCATGCAATGAAATGTTTCCATCTTGGGGAAGTTACAGATTCATTATACCGAGTGCTTTATGGTTTGCAGTCATTCCTGAGTATTGTTTTACTTAACATTTTTGCACCTAGTGAAACTTACTTTAAATTGAACCCTCGTGTGCTGGGCGTGTTGTTGACATACTTCAGAATACTTTTATTTTTGTTGATAATTTCATCAAACAAGTTCACACCATCGATAACCGCTGCTTACAGAGTGAAGTAGCAGATTTTTAAGTTTTCTAAAACTTGTATAAAATATATCATATAAGTAAATAAA
Source organism: Trinorchestia longiramus (assembly GCA_006783055.1). Taxonomy (NCBI): domain Eukaryota; kingdom Metazoa; phylum Arthropoda; class Malacostraca; order Amphipoda; family Talitridae; genus Trinorchestia; species Trinorchestia longiramus. The sequence goes on along the minus strand of VCRD01001517.1, from coordinate 64,562 downwards.
AATATTATGAGAGAAATTTAAACAGAAATGACAATTAATGAGCGTCATAATTATGAATTTTTTTAAATAACTACTTCTTAAGAAAATTAGGATTGATGTTCAGGCGCCGTAATCTTATGGTGACTTGGTCACACGTCACGTAGTTTCTTGGGTAATATTTTCTTAATAATATCCGTGCAAAGTTTACGGTTACAGCAATACAATATTTCATGTATTTTTTCATATCCTAACTCCTGATATAATACTCTAGTGTATACTAAGTCCTCATATAATACCTAATGTACACTAACTTTTGATATAATTCTCCAGCATCCACTAACTCCTGATATAATACTCTTTTAATTTCATTCACTCTCGATATGGAAGTTTAATCCAAAGCAAAGTTCTAAGTTTTGCTTTTTGCGTTGCAGGTGAAGTTCAGTGAGCTGACCATCGACATGTTCCGCATGCTTCAGACGCTAGAGCGAGAGTCTCTGGAAGACATGGCACAGCTCTATGATGCTCCTCCAGCTCCCGGCAAAATTCCTTACGTAAGTGAGCATAGCGTACTCTAACTCCTGATATATGATATAAATCCCTATTCTACACCAACTTCTGATATAATACTCTAGCATACATTGACTTCTGATGTAATACTTTAATGTACACTAACTCCTGATATAAAACTCTATTGTACACCAACTTCTGACGTAATACTCTAGCGTACATAACTCCTGATATAATATCCTCACATTGGTGCATGTTCCACAGCGTGGTGTGTTGAGATTTGGAATGGCTTTCACTCCTCTGCGGTGTAGAAAAAGCCCCCTAAAAATGTTATTTAGGGAACACCACGAAACCTTAGACCGCCTAAGTTTCTGAATTGACAGATAATATTAGTGTTGCGTGTCCAGAATGGTGATGCGTCAACGCGGCTGAACAAGAGAGAGAACCCGCACAAGTACCTGCTTTACAAGCCCACCTTCTCGCAACTGCTCGTGTTCCTGTCATCAGGGTTCAAGGAGCTGCCGGCCAATGGCGTCATGCTGCTGTATATCTCCGCTGACGGCGCCTTCGCTAACTCCAAGCATCCCCAAGATGGTGATTTTAACGTTCCTCCTTTGTATTTAATGCTGTTCTCTTCTAGTCGTGCCGAGGATGATTTTTCAAAAGCCCTGGCTTTCATATTTCTGTGCAAAATTTTGGAAAATTAGATTATTTTTATGTATATATGCAACGTTTTCATGTGTTTTATTTATTATTACTTCTACAATACATTATATTGTTTTTGTAACGTAGTGAAAATATTGATTGTGTGCGCTCAAAAATTACACCATTTAGATAATATGAACCTTTTTCATCTGAACTAAATTACAAAACTTCATTGAAGCTTCTTATTTGAATTTATGAATTCGTGTAGAATTTACACTATTGATGTAAATAATATAAATCATACAGGATGCGGCAACATATCACAACTTTCGTTTTTCAAAGCAAAGTGCTCTGAAAAATGGAAGTTATGTTACAGCACCCTGTACTAATAATACTAATTATTAAGACGCTTTAATGGATGTTCTTGATATTATAACGTATGAAAGTTTTTTACTTGAAGCCAATGTCAAAAGCGTGCATACGTTGAATGATCACATGATTGAGAAGAAACTACTGCGCGATACAAGTTTCCATGTGTTGTAGGACTAACATGAATATATCACTTATTATCACTGGAGACAGAAGTGTCGCCTTCTGTCTGATGCCTGTGCTTGGCTCCATAGGAGGTTTCGATTACGGCGGTGTGGTGACCAACAGCAAGCGGGACTCGGAGCACCACCACCATCATCACCATCATCATCACCAACAGCAGCAACAGCAACAACAGCAACAGCAGCAACAGCTCATCATTCAACAGCACAACAACAAAAGAACAGGTATAAACTTCATATTTAGTTATATATTAGTTATAAAGTATCAAAAGAAATTAAAGTGAGATAAATATATTTTTAATGATCGCAGGTTGCTTACAATGTTTTTCTGTCCTTTGGAAGGAGTATTTGCACAAGAGTAATTCTAAAAATGGTCGTTTGAACGATAAATTCAGTCTTGCGACGCTGTAAATGACTGCTCAGCACAATCAAACTTCATGGAACAAGTAAACCATTTTACATATCGTGTATGTAGTGTAGATGTGCGTCGTGTCTTGAGTTTGCATTCTGAGAGTTTGAGCACATCCAAAGAACGAGCGAGATGCATCTCACACAGAAATCTATTAACTCAGAAGTGCAATGAAGATGTGATAAAAGCTATAGATGGAGTTGAATTAGTGTGAAAAACACGAGGTTTGAGAAAGAAATTGGCTCTGTGAAGTAGCAAGGATAAATCAGCGAGAGCTGCCGAGCGCCTGACTTTAGGGCCGTGCTTCAATTGTTTCGTGAATGCGCTGACTCATCTTCGACCTTCCTGATATGAATTATTGTTATGGTGTATTGTTACTTCATAATTATACCCAACTCAGGTGATAGTGGAGTTGGTGGTGTTATGCTGCGCGATCTCCACTGTTTCTACCCCGGAGATCTGAGTTCCTTCACGCGCAAGCCTCTGTTCGTGCTTGTGGACTCCGACAACAGCAGCGTCTTCGGCAACCTCACACCCATGTTCGGCCAGCCACTTGTTGTTCTCATGTCACCCCAAGACTCCCCACATCAGTTTCAAGGTATTCAATGGTGTTATTTTATTGCAATCTTGAAATATTATGAAGAAAACTGCCTCTGGATCTCCAACTCATGCTCGCCAATGTTCTACGGCTCTGTTATTTTAGTTTTGTTGTATTCAGCGTCGTCATATATGTACGTCTTTTATGTAGTACATTGAGCACACCAAGTAGAGAGCTGACAAATTTTGTGCAGAGGAGCACCAGCGCGGGAACTTGTTCACGCTGTTCCTGCACTGCCCGCTGATGGGGCTGTGCTTGGTGAGCTCCGTGTGTGATGTGCCCATGCTGCTCTGGGAGAAATGTCAGGCACTCGTCGACCGCTTCATTGCTGAGGCCTCCAGACTCGTTAGCAGATCCCGCAATGTTGGTCAGTCTCCTGTTATTTGATGCTTGTCGGTGTTGAGAAAGTTTCCTCGTGCCAAACGGTTTTCTTATTTTCAGAGTCCAGTTGTTTGACTTTCGCTGGGCTTCCTGAGCACTCTGCGTTGATGAATGTGTTGCGTATTATAGCGTGTGGATGAAGAGGTCATTCACTAGGACGTGTGCTTCCTGCTTCTATGACTCTTCCTAGTTGCATAAACGGGCTCACTAAGATCAGACACCTGCGGTTCTCTTTGTGTAGACGGACTACGAGCTAGAGAGTCTTTCATTAAGAAATGATAATATTTCATTTCATACTTACTTTCATTTGGCACTTTTATTCAGTTTGAGTGTTATTTTATCTTCCGTTAATTTTTCTGTTTTACTTTTTTACATTTGGTCACCACCAATGTATTGCTGACGCTCGTGCTTTGGCATCTATGCCAAAAAAGTCAAAAAAAAGTTAACAGGCTGTGTCAAGTTTCATTGCTGGAAATTTGACAACTGAAATCATGTGACTTACATTGTCGGGACAACAATAAGTATGCATATGATACACTTTCGCCATTAGGTAGGATGAAATATAACAATGCCCACAGACACGTAAAGCCCTAACTACGCCTTGTCGTTTTGGTCAAAAACTTCCTGAAATACAAATTGAATGAACTACTGGAATTCATTTCTCAGCACACGGTAACTCACCAATGTGTCATGATTTGCAGACCCGGCCTACATTCAGTTCTTCAGCGATGACTTCCTCCGGTTACTGACCCTGCGCTTCATTTTCTGCGCCACAGTCCTCAGAGCTCACCGAGCTTTCAAGGTGAACCTTGCTGAACCCCACGTGCTGGTGGACAGTGGGAAACCATTATTTTCCCTGAAAATATTTTACTTAATCAGTTAAAACTTGCGCATTTAGCTAAGGCAAAATATCATGACGTATGGGATATTCCGTTTCAATAGAACTCGGAAATAAAAGTGCTCTTGCAAAATTGAAGATTGGATTCATGACTGGTGGATTTAACTTTGAGATGTCTCACATGATGAGATATTCTACGTCATGGCCTCGCAAATCCTGTACATGCAATAGCTGTGCCACTATTATTGACAGCCATTCAATGATTTTAGTCTTAAATGGAAAGTTTAAGAATTGTTTTTTCCCAATGATTTACGTAATCCATGGTGTTAAGAATTTCCACGACATGCGCACCTCGGTTGTTTTCATCAAACTTTAAGGAACGGAATTTAACCTTTAAACTAGAAACTTCCATTCCCACCTACAAATCTTTTAACTTGTTATTATAAAGCAGTAAACCTTGGGTACCTCGAAATGGTGGGAGTTGGTCGGTCGAAGTTGATTGTCCTTGAGCATATCGTTGAGACTAATTGTTTTTCCAATTACAAGTATTCGATTTTATCAATGGGCTTTGCTTAGTTTGTCTATTCTAGGCAGCATTCCTTGGGACGTAGCGTTCGTTAGTTGTGCACCGAGAAACCTGTGGGAGATCCAGAAGCATCAATTATGAGTCCGTTGTATAATTAGCTCTAATGTCAGGCTAGTTTTCTCAGTGCCTCCACTCATAAACATTAAAAACATGAATTTCTGTTCTTGTGTTCTATTTATTTCCCTATTTTTTTGTGCGAAGTATCATTATATCACTTCAGGGATGGAACCAATGTCCTTATCATATTGATTTTTTAGGGAGGAAGTCAATACCCTTATCATTATACTTCTTCAGGGACAGACCTAATATCCTTATCATTATTCTTCTTCATGGAGGGAGCCAATGTCCTGATCATCGTGCTTTTTCAGGGAGGAAGCCAATACCCTAGGTGCTCACCCAGCCTGCCGGAGGGCGATGTCATGGGGCACCCCACACTGCACTCCCTTGTGCTAGAAATAGCCACCGGGCTGGAGGTTGCGCATCTGTTTAACGACTCCCACCTGGACAACAGCACGACTGCCGGTCAGCGCCACGACTGACGGTGCTGACCCTCCTCTCTCAAGCCTTCCTTCTACAACAACAACTGGTACAACAACAACATCGACCCCCATGATGACAAGGATGACGATAACGCTGGCGTGTGCGGTGCGGCCTCTCCCTTACTCTCGAACATCTTCTTAGGAGAAGTCACTAAACTCTCCGACTGGTTTGGGTCGCTCTGGGTGAAACAGTCTGATGGCAGCAGCAAGGTCATGCATTACTCTGCAAATGAGGTTACTCAGGTTAGATTTTAGCTATTTAATTTGCAATATTTAGTTGCAAAGTAAAATTATTTATTTTACCTTTATTTTTCTCACATTAGTGAAGCGGATAATTTTTATTAGCCACCTATTTTATGAAGAGGTGTCTTCTTAATAGTTTTTTGCTTCCGAGACCTTGTTACTAACATGCGATACAAGAGTTAAATGATTCAGCTCACCAGAGCGATTCATAATGATAGTTGGAAATGATAATCTGAACCTTACTGAGTGAAAGAATTATACGGTATTCATTAACTATCGTTAATTATTCGTTCTACGATGAAAACCACTAGCCCAAAATTGGCCAAATTTTATGACTGGAATCTAGTGCCTTAGTGGTTGCTTGGATGGTCAGACTCATCTTCAGTCACCTCCGCGATAAGGAAAATAACGTTGCGGTACATTCAGGTCGCGGTAGCTGAAGTTATACATCACCTGTGCAGGTGAGCGTCCGTGGCCGGATGACGAGGGGCATGCGGTCGTCTGCAGGCAACATACAGGTGTTGACCACCCGCCAAGCCTCCACCACCTACCAGCAGCACTTGGCCTCTGACTCTGGTTTGCCCCTCTGACTTCCTGATTTTTTTCATTTTGTTGTGTCTCTTCCTCTAGTAGCTCTAGCTAGCTACTTATACACCGATGCCTTGTTACGTTTTTACTCTTGGGTTTTGCGCTCTAGCTTCAAAGTTTCTTTTTTATAAAAGTTCTTACTTTTTTATTGCATTCATAAATGGATTTCAATGCTGTAAAAATTATACAGTGACTCGTGACATATTGAAGAGATCAAAGGAAGGTAGCCTCTGGTGAAAATTTTATATTCACTGACGAAAATGGCCTTTCTTATGATGTTCGAAAATTCGAAAACAACCCTTATTCTAACGACACCAGAGCCGATGCTTAAAATTTGTAAGCGTACATTTCTAGCGATTCCATTCTCACCCCGCCGTGCAGGTCCTGTAACTGCGGACGCAGGTGTACACGTGCTCCCCAGCATCACGTGGAGCCCCCTGCCTCCCAGACGGGCGACGGCAGCCGCAGCACAGTCCCTCTGCGTCACCCTCTACTGCGACGACGCGCTTGACGACATCTCCGATGTCACTGCCAAGCTCGCTGCCTCCGCGAAAGCCAAACCTGGCGTTGATGGAGCCCTTACCAACAGCGATGCGGCTCTCGAGCCTGGCGTGAACACATCAAGTGGTGTTATACCGGTCAACAAGGATCTTGCATGTCTTGATTCAAAGGCATTTGATGTTCAAGGCGCTGCCGCCGCTGCTGGTGCCGTGGCTTCTGCCGCTGTCCCACACGGAGTTTTCTCAATATCTGACCGACTCCCCTTAAACCCAACTCCTGAACTATCTACTAAAGGTATCGATGGTCCGACAAATTCTACTCTTCAGGGACTCGACCCTGCTGGACTAGATATTAACATATATCCACCCTTAGATTCTCAAGTTCCTGTTTCGCAAAACGCCCCTACGCTTCCTCCATCTCCACCCTTGCTTCAACATCCGACTGTGCCTCAAGTTTCTCCTCCGCTCCTCCACTCGCCGCAGATCCATCACTCAGCTTCCCGGAACGTTACTCAGTCTCCTTCTCTGCCCAATGGGCCTGCAGAAATCACCCATTCACCTCTGCATATTACCCATACGCCTTACTCGCCTCCACTCGTACATCATCCTCCACACCTTATTTCCTATCATCTGCCCTCAGCTACCACTTCTGCATTTAGTCCCCTTAGCATTGAGCGACAGTCTCACGGTCACAATTTCCAACAGCACACAAAAATCTCAACCCATCAGCATCCTCAGTTTACAAGGTATTCTACTCCCCCAATTCCTCGTAACTCGCGTAGCTCCCGTCACGGCGGTAACAAAGACTCACGTAATAAGGGTCCCCGCTTGAAATCTGACGTTGATATCGCTTCGATGAACGCCCCGACTGTTGGCGGCATGGATGCGTCTCTGACAGCCCATCTACCTCCGTGGCACAGTGTCGGACACGTTGCCGAGTCCTATAAAGTCGTCAGTGAGCAGAACACTAATTTAGCCATCGACTGTAATGAAAATGACGGAGTACGCCGCAGGAAAAGATCTCGTCCGCAAGGAGCACATACTGGAAGCACGCATGACAGTAGTGAACGTTATTCAAAAAATTATTCCAGTCATAGTCTTAGAGGGTCCATGAATGAGGGTCTTGATATCTATAATGAAGGAGTTGTGGATTATGTTCCCACTCACGATTGTGGGTCCAGTGTGGCTGGAGTACGGCAGTCTCACTATACTGCCAAAGAATTTGCAGGAAGATATTCTACTAATTCCTGTGACCGAAATGCTAATCCGGTAACTAAATCTACCGAAAATAAATTAAATTATCAAGCAATCCATTCAAACCCCTCAAGTACTCATATTGCAGCTCGTCATTCTTTAGCAGATGTAGCCGTAGCAGCGGCTGCTTCCAAATCGTTAACACTGCCTCTCCCTGCCTCGCAGCTTGGTACAACAAATAAGAGCAAGTACCACCCACCCAACGCTTACAAGACGGAAGTTGCTCCCACAACAGCTGCAGCAGCCACGCCCCTTTCTCCATCTGACAGTATTTTGAGCACCGGCTTCTCCATAAGCAGCAGTACGTCAGCCCAGCGACCTTATACACATCCTCGAGACACTCCCACTCATCAGCCTTCCACGACTTTCCCCCCCACGAGACCTCGTGCACCAAAGAATACTTCAACGCATGACCTCCGGCTCGATAGTCTGCATGACCTCAACTGGCTAAACGCCATGGAGCCTGAGGACCAGGTACTCCTTGAGGTCCATGTCATTTGGTCAGTGCTCACCCTGATGGTGGTACTGCTCGCCTGTTACAGTCTCCATCATCATCCTCCTTCGGGGTGACGTTGAATCGGGACTGTCTCCTGAGTAATGTTTTTTTTGACCGGTTCAATGCTCTTTTGGGGATTATAGTATTTTATTAAATAAGTGTTCCGGTGGTTAATTATGCTGATTGGTTAGAAGAGTATTGCTGATGTAATGGTATAACGTTTTCATATTTGCCCGTATTTTCAGTATTTTACTCTCCATACATGTAATATTTAATACCAGTATTTTTATTTTATCTTTGAGCTAATTTTTTGGAGGTTCAATTTTACTCACTGAAATTTGCTCCTAAGCTCAGAGCCTTCGTTTTATTTCTTTGAACGCTTGTGTTTTCGTTTCATTTAAAAGTAACTATATTGTCTCAATACTTTCAATGCATACAAGGCCAGATTTTCATATTTATTTATCTCAAGCTCTCCCGAGCCAATTCTCGTTTTCGTCTACTGTATTTAGCTATGGGTGAAGACTGTGTCAGGGTCTTCAACTTCTTGGACTTTGAGTTATTTTTTGGAGACAATAATGTTTTCTCTCATCTGGTAGCGCATTAAAAAATATTCTTTTGATACTGCTGCCGCCATTTCATTCACTAATATTTTGTCGTGTTCTCATGCTAATTTACTGGTATGGTTATAAAACACTTCACTTGATGACAATTGGAATGCAGCAAGCTTTGTGCTTTAATAATAACTGCATTATCTCATTTTTCATCGAGGCAGCTATTTAGTTTATCGTTACCAATACCATTTCGAGATCTCCATTTTTCGTTATTAATGACAGCGCTCCTCATTTTTTCCTTCTCAAGTCAAGTTATTTTCGTAATTTTTTGAATGATGCTTATGTTGGTGTTTCATGCCTAGCGTTTCAGCAGCATTTATTTACTTATTTTTTCCTTTTAAAGTTGGTGAATTTCTATGTGTTCAAAGTCAGTGAATTCACCGTATCCTTCATGATTTCCTTCTTCCAGTATTCAATTTGTTACATCAAATTTAGACATTTATGCTTCTGATTTAGACATTTATACTTCTCTTGTTTTCAACTAAGAATTATATGCCACAACGAAACTTTCCCGCCGTTATCGCCACGCCTGTTGCCTTGACATCCCAACATGACAATTAACAGCTTTGATGACCGTCGCGATCGCAACGAATGAACATTATTCTGATGAACGGTAGCAGAACTTACAAAGAAGATTTTCTATGTTGTTAAGAAGGAGGCTTGTAGGCGCTCAGCTAGCACTGAAATATTTACATTTACAGAAAAAGCTGTGTAAAAACTTTATTCATATTTTAAATTATATTTTTAATTCTAAGACGCTTTCAAAATTATTGGATTTCTACTATTTAAAGGTGAAACGAGAGTTATTAATTGAGTTTGAATCGAGTGATTTCAGTAAGACAAGTTTTCAGTGCTTCAAGCTGCAATAGTCTTATTTGGACGATAATTTTGAAAAGAAACCAATAAGATTAAAGAACGAAAAATCTTTCGAGTGAAAATATTGTTCTTTAAAGATGCAGAACTATGTTTCGACGGAGACTTGATACACATTTCTGTTACAATCACGATTGCACTTGACTTTATGATAATAAATGTTGCCATAAAAAATATTTTGGGCATTCGACGAGCACAACTAGGAGTAGGTTTAATATTTGAATAGATGCAGAAATAACGCAGGACAATGCACACTCAGAAATGCTGTTTTTATGTTCTAGTCGTAGCAAGATTGCATGATCTAGTGTGATCAATAGTATAATTATTTTAGGCTAAGTTTGAACCTGTGTGTAAGTGTGTATGTTGTGCTCGATGCTCTTGCGCGATATGTTTTTCCACCGAAGTATCTAAGTTGTACGAACAACTGTTTAAGGTTCTCACTAAGTTCAAAATATGATATACTTCTAGTTGTTCAATGGATAATTTATAGTGTTATTTCTAAGGTTATATTCATTCGATTTTCGTGAGTTATTAACATTACCTACTATGGAGCACTTATACCTCGATAGTGCTAGGAGTCGTGGTGACTAGTTCTTACAGTGCTTATTTTTCTTGTTATAAGTCATAAGCTACATTCATCCCAAGAGCCGTGACTTCTTCATGGAGTGCGTCTCCGTCAACGTGCTAATAGTTCATTTAATACTCGTTTATAATAGAATATTTCCTGGAGTTGATTTTAATCTTAATCTTATAATGAAATCTATTATTTATGTGTTGATATATTGTAATTTTGTTAGTACTTTTTATATAATCATTTTATTTCTTAATATTTTTTTCAGATATGTTTCTTGATTGACTTTGGAAGTTTATTATTATTGTTTAAACATTAACTCTGTATTGATTTTATAATAAACCTAAGCTCTCTCTCCCTAGAAAGAAGGGATGCCCGAAAACTAGTCGGACCTTATCACCTGTATCAGTGTTACTCTGGCTCCAGTATTGTTTGTTATTTTAGTGGGAAGCTGATTTGCTTTTTTGATACTGAAAAATGGTAACTTATTGATTACCTCTATAATATGAATCATTCTTGTGTTCATTATGAGTGTTTCCCTCGCGTGGTGTATAAATTCCTTAAGCTTTAAGTATAAAAATATTGTCAGAAGCAGGTTTCAAGTATGGGGGTGTAAGTGAACTTGGTCAGCATTCTTTTAACACTCGTTTGCTGCCGCCCAAATCTATGTGCATGATTCATCAAAGTCAATCTTAATTTTTTTATGTCGAGCCACAAGTGACGTAGCTCGCATGTAGCCCATATGTCTAAGGTTTCAAATTCATTGGAAAAACTGACGTCCGCGAGTAGTGGGGACCGTACCTAATCAATCAAGAATTGGGTAGAATATAAAGCCATTTGAAGAAGCGTTTAAGTTCATTTTTTGTAGGCATGAGTAATGTTGCAGGCATGATATACGTAAGCTGTATGACAGGATCAAATTCGGAAAATTCATATGACATTTGAAGAGCCGGTAATTGGAATATGGTCGAAATCTTTCAAAAATCTTATATGGATAAACCTGAGATTCCTGTAAAGATGGTAAACTGTTCCTTTTTTTAACTGAAACCTGACGTTTACAACTTTTGGTTGAAAGGTTACGTAGAGTACGATCAGTCGCCCCTAATCTGCACTTCAAGAACATTTAACTCCCTACAAGGTACTGCAGCATGACTAAGTAAATCACTTGGAAAGTTAAAAAAATATTTTTTCAAGTTGACTATACTCGCAAATACGATTAGAAATGTAATTTGTTGAAATCCAGTTTATTTTAATTATATATCCTTTTTTGAAAACTTTTTTTAATTTTTACTACGTTTTCAACCATTGATGGTTGCAGTTTTATGTACATATCGATTTCATAAAAAATGAATTTTATTTGTAATGAACAATGAATTCCCGACTGTCATCTAATAATCTCTACTAATACTAATAGTATGCTAGCGACAAACCTTACGTTCAGCGGCACTGATACCCGAATCTGTTTTCCGTTTTTCGTTCCTATGTTTTTGCTACTATTTTTTTATCACGTGAATGTTCAATTCACCTGAGACTAAATGATTTTTCAGCACCGTCTATCTGTTCGCTGAGAATATTTTATTTGCTTTAGCTAACTATACTAGCATGTTATTGGTTATTTCACCGCGTTCGGTTTAAAGCTTTGACCGAAGCCAATATTAACCAATATTGGTTTAGACTTTAAACCAATATAGGCCTGCCAAGTGTTTACACTATTTTCATGGTACATTTTCTTCGAACATTTCCCATTCATGCTAAGTTGTGAAACAGTCGTGAACAATCGGTATATATTCCTATGGTTAATAGTTCAAAGTTTAGGTGAAGTGAAAGAATACCGTTCGTGGATCATTGTTAATTAAACAATTTTAATAGTGTGCAGTTCTCATTTTTGGTGTTGAATAGTGCATCAAGAACGTGGAGAGACATATTTTGGTCAGCGGTTTGCCATTTCGGAATTGTGTGGTCTTTTATAAGTGAACGGAAAGTAACAAGTAGAGTATGTATGATAATTTCTTTAGTTGTTTTTAGTTTTTTATCATATATATTTTAAATCATGTACCTAATTTTTATGAGCTTCTGTTGGAAGGGGATTTTCCTGTTGTTATAAGCTTCCGTAGTACGATAATAAATCTTGATAATTCATTCGCATATCAACTCGAAGCTCATTTAAATTCGAGATCTCATGTATTGCCTTGTTCTTTCTCGCCAGTTTGGTTGACATTTTATTCTAGTCATGTTGGTCATCGCTGCCATGCTTTCCTGTAATTTTATCTCCAAATCGATGCTTTGCAATACTTTGGTATAGCCTTGACTTGACAGTGGACTGCTATACAACAGCATATGCGCTACGAAGACTAGACTTATTTTATGCTTTGTTTTATTTCGTAAATTTACGTATAAAAGGTGTATTTGCTTTGTGAATATAGATTGGTAAATATAATTTTTGACATTACATCTATGTAACAAAATTTCAGTTCTCATATATATCACGAGGCCATTATAGTTTTCTACAATTATTCACAGAAATTTAAAGGTGCAAATCGTAAATTTCGTTACCCAAGCTGCTTTTCACTCATTTCTCGATTGTTCTGAGAATATTGTGGTCATCGTTCGCATTAATTACTCTTCTCGCCGTAGGTCGAACTTATGCAAATAAATTTATGCGGCATGGTAAGTTCCATTTAGTATTTACATGCATGGTAATCGTATGCTTGAGTATAAACCTGCTTGGACTAATGTGCATAAAACCACTCCTCCATATGATGATGTCTTCGACGCTGACATTGACACCAAGCGTATTTAAAACTGTTTACCATTTAGAAAGAGGATATTTGTTTTATTTCATTTCCATATTACGGGAGTGTTAAAAGACCTCTGTGGTACCTACAATGGAGGTCAATTGACGAATAATTACTACTAGTATTAGTCCTTTTTGCGCTAACAATTTTCATTATCTCTGTAATGAACAATTTCGTCGTTCATTAAGAATTTGGCTTTTGAAGAACTTCACGATTGAGCCCACTGCTCGGTGTAAGAATTGGAACGCAGCATGATTCCTTCTTGGATATTTCTGTTAATGACGGTATTTTAGTCAATGAATTTCAAGAGGAATATTTCTATTGATGTCATGTAAGTTGCAGCAATGATAGTTTATGGTGTACATTACACTCGGGTGGTGTACTTTATCGTCTTCTGTGCATGCAAGCCAAAGCAATACAAACATCGATCGAATTCAGTTAGATTTAAGACCATTGATGTTTTGTGTGAGGCTATATAATGTATATAGTTCTTATCTATAGCTTCGTTGCTTACGCATCTGAACTTGCACTGGTATCCATATCCAGCGTGGAGGCTATATTTCTCATTTCAATCTTCGAATGCCGTGAAGGTAGACATTTCGATTCCATTTGTAAGTCATTTCCGTTCTTCAATAGTGTTGAAAAGAAAACTTCAAGCATTGTTCTAGAATTCCAAGTTTGTTTGAAAAACAAGTTGTTCTGATAGCGCTCATCCTCGCAGGTGACTGAAAAATGATGTTTCTGATGTTTCGAATGGTCTTCTACTTATTGAAAAGTAATCCATATAAAACTTTTGCGGAGTGCTATTATCATTATTCATGTCTCTCTTTATTTAGAAGAGTTAACACACCTCTTTTGGGCCTTCGTCTTCTCTCTTCATATTTCGGATTTTTAGAAGTCCGCGCGGCTCTATTGTAGAAATATGTACGTTTACATTTTCAATTGTAATATAACTTATTTCAAGAGTAGTTACTGACGGGCTTATCCCTGTAGATGTCCTGATTTCTAATATCCTAGTATTTTCTATTAAATTTGGAGGTAAAACCCCTTCGAACTGTATATTCCGTCTGTAATTAAGTTTGTTCACTAATTTTTGTTTTCAAACCAGACACCATGTGCTTCACTTCTCTTTTCAGCTAGTTATTGCTTTCAGTCGAACTAGTCATTTAAACTATTTTTTAATTTATGTGTGTCCGCCAAAATGTTCTTTCGGTTTGTAAGCGATGTTTAAAGAACGTAAATCGAACGTATCTTTTGACTGATCTGATATGTTACGATTGCAATTCTTCATATATTTGGTTGTGAGTTTATTTAGTTTTTACGTAAGTTGAATACTTATGATTTCTTTCTATTCGTTTAGTGTGTTTACGTATTTAGTTTTTCATCGTCAATGTTTTTATTTTTATCTGTTGGCGAAGTAAGACTCATCCACTTTTTATGTAGAATGTAGAAGACAATCTACCAGCTCTCCGCCGTTGCCTTGTAAACCTCGATACTATTCCATTATCAAGCGCCGCTTCGTAATTCTGTATTTTTCATCTGCTAGTTGCTGGGGGATGCTTGGACTGAGTATAGACAATATTCTAAGGTTCGTTTCAATCGTAGCAACTTGAAACTTTTTCATTTTTTAGATTTTTTAGGATTATGTATGTGTACAGTGATTCTCCGTTTTTTGTATACTGTAGAACTGGATACTTCGGAAATTTTACACTTCTCTAACGCTCCATGTATGTCGCTCATCTTATTGCTACTGAATTTTGGCTTATAATTTAAAGCAGATTTAGGAGCAGTAGTTCTGAGCGATGGTGCGGAGACAAAAGATTCCTGTTCAATCTTTGCATGTTAGCTTCGTAATTTTGTAGCCATTTTGCAATATGAAAGTTGTTTCTTTCTAAAAACTCATTTTACTTTTAGGCATGGTAAACTAGTTAGCAACCCATGAATTCATTTACGACGTTTTCTGTACTCGACTTGAAGAACTAGATTCAATTCAACGATTGCTTTTGTAGCGATTAAATGATTATATAGTTTCCAGACATCAAAAATAGTTAACCCATTTACGCCGAGCGTGTTCATATGAACACAGTTGTTTTTGTACCCTCACAGTTTTTGTACCCTCTCGTGCCGAGCGTGTCCATATGATCACGCCTCATATTTCAAAAATTATATTTTATACAACTAAATGGATGTCATTTTTGTTTCTTTTACATCCATTTTACCCTTTATTGAAAGTTATAACAAATCTGAATACATTTCCTATTCTCGGCGTAAATGGGTTAATAAAAAAACCGAAATCTCTTTGCTTCATAGATACGGCACTCATTTTGCACAGGCTATCATTCAACTACAACAGTTACTTGTGTAATATGTTGACACTGCTTCGCTCTACAGCGCTAATTCAATTCGGCAAAGCCATACGTGATACGTAACAAAATATCAGGACGTACGTTTCGTAACGCAGTTGCGTCTTTTTTTGGTTCAGCAATCAATTTTTTATTACACTATGATTCTTTAGGCTAGGCGGTGTCGTAGTAGGTACAGCAGTTTAGCTATCAAGATGTGCTTGGGTAGACGAAAAAGCGATCGTGGACGTGAATTTTCAGTCAAGCTTCTTCCAAAGAATGAACTGCTAGAGGATTCAAAATTTCACCGTAAATGAATTGAAATACTCAGGAGAGGACTTCTGCATAAGCCGCCTAGCTCTAAGAGTTACAGAGCAACCGAAGTACGGAGATAACGCGCGTCTTCCGGAGTAGCCAAACTTTGCCTTGGGTAGTCCCTGCGGTTGATGGGCCTTCTGCTTCACACTAATTACTCTGGAGCTTGCTCACTAAAGAATAAGATTTTCTTACTTTGTGGTTTCTTTGGAAAACAATACCTCTGTCGTGGCACTGCATTTCTGCTCTACTAAATATTTTATTTTGTTTCTTCACGTTTGAAGCTGTACAAACTTGGCTTTTTGAGCTCTGAAATTCCATTACATGCGTTTTTAGGCATAGATTTTTCTCTGACGGGGGAAAATAATGATGCTCTTAAAGCATTAGTTGTATAGAGACTTTACTCTTCCATTCTATTCATCATCTAACTCCGGAAATACGGTCAATCTTTTGACATCAGAAGTGCGAAGCTAATTATAATTACCACAAATTCAGATTAATTGGTTTGTACAGTTCCATTGGGTCCCACTACGGTCAAATTTTATGCGAACTTGTGGCAGTGAAGGTTATGTCTCAGGTCTAGAGATACTCGATTCGAAATAACATTTCTGTGAGATTTACATTGGATGAAGTGTAATAGCTCTCCGGGCATTATAATCTGGCCTCATTCTGTAGTAGTTACTCAGGCTTCTGCGCTCTTTGCCTTCTCTTAAATTGTAAGGTAATTAGAATTAATCAACATAACATTATTAAGAAATGATGTATCTGAACTAACTTTATTAGTCGGAGTAAGTTCAGTTTTAAAAATAGATGGAAAGGTCAAGTGAACTTCAACTTCAGCGTTGTGATTTTCTTCGCAGGAGTATCTTGAACATTCCTAGCGGACCTTCGGGTCTCTTTTAGAATACTTTCGGAAATTTTATATTTCGTGTTCTTTAAAGAGGTTTTCATAGCCAGTTAAAGTAGAAACAGCAACATGCCACTTGGTTGCTAGAGTTTTTTGTGAGTTTTGTTAACTTACTACGAAGGTTGTGTGTAATTTTCTTCCTTGTAGTGAATCCTTGAATACGGAGCGACTCACCTCTTGCGTTGGTTTAATAATTTTCGTGCTTATTGTATACTTTACAATTCGTGAAAACTAAGTAATTCGCTACGTGTTTCGTTATTTCTTCAGTTTCGAGTACAGTCTCGTGTCCGGACACGCCAGTGAAGTGATCATTTCGTGAGGTTATTTCAAGCTGTAATGAGTGATCCTGCGACTTCACTGATTGCACTATAAGAAGACTCGCAGTACCAGGTATGTATTATCTCTACATTGTTTTGCGCTTCTAACATAATTTTGCTAGATCTAAAAACATTGGACCGGATATGTCATCACAAAGCTTCGTCCATTTTTACTCGCCAGTGATGCTTAGCTCATTGTTAGGGTTCATTCGCCAACTCAACTCGTTAAATTAGGCATCATGCACTCGCTATTTTTGCACTTAGCGACGTAGCGTAATTAGCTTCAATTAGTTTTGTACTTGATGTGCCACTGCATCGAATAGTAACTTCAACAAACTGCCCTTGCATTTACTTGTTCTAAAGTCATATTACTAGTACAAAAATCTTAATCTTCAGTGTACTAGTCCGAACAAATTTGTGCAGCATGAAAGTTCAGCTGACGGGTTGTCTTGAAAAATTGCTTCTCAACCCCGCGTTCTCAGGCACAAAAGTTGATCATACATTTCTGCGCTGAAGTGACGAATCACTCTGAATAATATTCCTCTTTCGTAGTATTTGCAAGTTCGCGTTTCTTTATGAAATTATCAAAATGAACTATGTTCAGACTCTTCAATTTTAAAATGATACTTTATACAGTTCAAATCTCACACTTTGCTAATGAGCACCATTTAAAGTTTTTGTGTTCGGTAGGTTAGTTTACATGTATAGTTAGCCTAATAATTGAAATCAAGATCATTTGAGTTTGTTCAACGAAGTGTACTCCTTTGCCCAATAAAGTTGCATTTTCTTGCTTATTTGAACTTTAAAGTACGGCTGAATTTGTTAGATATTTCTATTATATCTCAGAATCTTAACTATAATTTATTGCAAAATTGTTAGGAAGCAGAGAGATAGAAAGTGTCCGAAGGGGGAGAACGCCCCAACTATAAATATTACAGGATTTTAAATTAGCTATTTTAGTATTTTTTGGGGAAATGATAACTTAAGTGCTTTCAATTGTTTTCCGGACGAAAATTTAATAACTTTTGAATCAGTTTCTTTTTTAATTATGAATATCTAGTGTGTGTTTAGTGGAAAATACGGTATATTTGTTCGACAATTCTGAAATTGCCCCTTTAAGTTCATTTTCGAAGCTCTGAAATATTTTGATAAAGGAAGTGCAAGTCCAATTTTACAAGTCATGCCAGCACTGGATGGAATAGAGAGAAGCGTTGGCTGGTCAAACTTAAAAGAAGACATGACCCACATAGCATTGCGTTTCTAATTTGGAGAAAAATAAATGAGAAGCTTGTGCAACCTCCAAGTGATTAGAAAATCACTTGTCTAATGATGCGACCTTTGACGGTTCAACACGTAGCTCAAGAGCGTACGTGCCTGAAAGTTTTCGAATAACTTTTCTATCTTCAATTTTATAGATGCGCTAGTTGATCAAAATTGATTTCACAGAACCGCAGATCAGAGCAGATAGGTTCCTCAACTTGTCTCTGTCACGTTTTGTATGATTATTTGTAATGCTATCAAAATATTTTAATTTTCGTAAAAGTGTATGATTGTCTTCAGGCACTTACAGTTATTATTCTATGTAGAGTGTCCTCAGAGGCCCACAATGGGTCTAAGGTATTTGCTGTAATTTTCCTTACAACAAATATTTTGAATTCTATCTGTGTTTTCATGCCGATGTCTAAGGTATCTATAAATTTATAAAGGTAGCCCTTGAAGGTTCTTTAATATGGATTAAAAAATAAAATTATGCTCTAGTCAAATAAAAGTAATCGCTGTGTTAAAACCTTTGTTAAAAAACCTTACACAGAAATACCATTACAAAATAAAATTATTTAACTGACGATGGCAGTTACAAATATATTAGTACACAACCTCATATTAGAGAATCAAAAACTTAAGACCTCGTTTTATCCTTTGTCGGACAATTACTTTTAAGAGGTACGTTAAATCTTATAATAAATCTGAAGACCACGCAAAGTCAAGTAATGTACTGTTGCTGTGAAACTAACCCTCAACATCAACTATCATCCTATTCAAAATCTGAATCATAAAAGTTTAAGACATTTGCAATAGCGAACGAGAGATGTTCAGTAACGTTTTCTGCACTAGTTCTCATCAAATTGTTTACAGCTTTATTGTTTCAGTCATGTAATCAGAACCCCTCGCCGCCCCTCCCCTCCCTACGTTAATCGTTCAAACAATAAATACTATATTACTGCCTGCATTATAATAACCCACATCGATGCTGTATTTATCAGGAAGGTGACCGAAACCAAGTTGGACCAATCGAGGCGATGAAACTAAGTTTGTCTCTACTAATGCATTTTATCCCTTGACATCCACAGCGGAACCAGACAGACGTTCTCTCAACATTTGAACAATTTATATTTTCAGCACCAAGAATCCTCGTATACAGAACCAAAAGCGAGTCCTATCCCCATCAAAGGAGTTTCACCTACATTTTCTCATTTCTGAATTATAAGGTTTTACATAATGCTGCTCAATCTTCATTAATTTATTGCCAAAAAACCAAATACTGTTCAATTTTGTAATAACAAACCAAGCTTCCTCGTACTTACGCCTCAAGAACATGATCGATAGATTTATTCCCATGGTACCACTTAGTTTCATAGACATCCTACTCTGATACAATAGACGCTGATTTATTGACAATACTTGTGTGTTAGCATATCTAGGCTTGCATCCTAAGGGCCCCATCAAGCCTGATAACCTCACCGTTAAGCATGGGGTTCAGAATGATGGACTGCGCGAGCTGTGCGAACTCGTCTGGATCTCCAAGTCGTTGTGGAAACGGAACTGTGTTCGCCAAAAACGTCTTCACCTTATCCGGCAAGGCATCCAGAAGTGGCGTGCGGAATAATCCTGTCAAAAATATAACCAAACAATGAACTCCAACGAAAGAAGGTAGGGATTTAAATACTCCTACGGCTACGTGTCCAGCAAGTGTATGTGCCAGTCAGATAATATGAATTCAATATGCCACAAATCTTTTATTTCCATAAATGGACCTGGAGAAAACTTTATCATTACCACCTGCTATAAGCGCAGAAAACATTAGGGTTCAAATCGTTTTAGCACATAAAATTAATTCTGAGTCACTGTACTGTTTTTAAAATATATATAATTAATTGCGGTAATTTAATATTTCTGAAACCACTTAAGTTTCCTTTGTTTCAAGGAACGAAACAATTTAATTGAAGGATAAATTTAATTTGCGTGAGTAATGTCATCTACTTTACTCGTCCCAACTAAAAGAAGAAATGATGTTGACTCACCAGGCGCAATGGTGCACACACGGACACCCATGGCGGACAAATCTCTAGCGATGGGCAGAGTCATGCTTACGATGGCGCCCTTACTGGCAGCGTACGCAGCCTGGCCCATCTGCACGTCCAAGGCAGTAAGAGTTAGCGCATCTTAGGCACACGGGAAATATACATGAAGATCATTCCGGGCAATCACATAGTAAATACATCGTAAACCAACCAGAAAGAATATCCAAAACTTGCATTCAGAAGCAACACATCTAAAGCATACACAATTTGGTCATATCTACAATATCCAAGACTGATACTTCTACAATATCTAAAGTTAACACATTGACTGCATCCAGAGTACGCCACCACTAGCGCATGTAAATTATCTTACGATGTATGGACTTTTTAATTATTATCTACGTTATGAATCCCCATGATTTTAATAAAATTCCAATTTGAACTTACCATAGTAACTTATACATACTGCTTTCAAGTACTAAATCCTTGACCATCCACGTGGGATAAAAATAGCTACGAAGAATATCAGTACAATTATGCCTAGGTGGCCAACATTGTAAAAAATGTCTATACCTTTTTCACACCTCCTGGGATAAATAGCAGTTTGGTACACGTTGAAACGCTTATAATAACACAACACCCACAAGTGCCATATACAAGACTCCTGCACATAATTTTACCTTGCTCTCAAGTCGCCGTGTTGAGAGTGACATATGCCATATGCCGTGTTGAGAGTGACATATGCACACAAAGTAATAAACTACCACTGTATAGCGGCTTTGATTTGAAACTGCAAAAGTTATTACTTTTCTGCTGAGCAAGCTTCTTTGTACAATATGGCCCGTTGAACCTCAACAGCTACAAAACTAACACACAGGAGTACAGGGCCAGTACACAAAATCCCTGATTTAACCTCACCTGCCCGTCATACGCCGCTATGCTCGCCGTATTCACGATCACACCTCTCTGGCCGTCCGCGTTAGGCGTGTTCTCGTGCATGAGCCCAGCCGCCAAGCGGATAACGTTAAAAGTGCCAACAGCATTCACCTGAGAAGGATCATCTGATGAGTGACTATTGTATCTCTTGTGAGTTTCGAATAGCATATAATGAATGCCAAGAGGAAGTGCATGTTATTATACATACGTGTGTGTCTCATGTGAATGTGTCACACGGTGACACAAGGTAGTGTCGCGCCACAGCACCATAGAAAGTATGTAAACAACTGATAAGCCAGGCAGCTAGAAGGGACCTCAAAAACGCTGAGCAGGCGATAAGCTAGCGAAAACATACACTTCAACTATCCCGTGAGAAGCTTCACGGCAAGAAGAAAACGAACAGAAAAAAGAAGCTGAGGGCAGAGTAGGCTTGTATAAAACGGTAGGGACGCTGAGAGTGGGGGGGGACTTTTGCGAGGGAAGGGGGTGACCTGTTGAGAGCCATGTAGGTTAAAATTTGACGCCTAGGGAATGGGAATGATTAAAGTCATCATCCTAATGAACGGCAGCAGATCATACACGTACAATAAGACGTGTGCATTGAGGGAATTCTTGTTTGTGAATCGTTGTAACACCTATGTGGCTCATAAAGGGAGACCGCGGGTATTGCTTGTGGGTATTATTTACTAGTGTTAAATCTTTATATCCTCGTCACCAGTGACGAATCTCCAGTGCAATGCCAAGTGCTAAGGTTGATGTCATTTCAAGGTAAACAAGGTCAGCGATTGGAAAAATTTTCGTATTTTCGATGTGAAAGCTTTCATTGAATTTTGATTGTTCAGTGTCGTATCTAACCACTCGGCAGTTAAGAATACGATTGATTTGTTTCAATAGGGCGTAATATTTGGGGTTCATCTGCCAGAATACGGTAGACTGCTGCCATTATTTATTTTCGTGACCATTAGAATGAGACATGTTACACTTTCTGTGTGTATTTATTATCGTTTCTCACGTCTGCCATCATGGAAAAATTAAAACCTTTTAATTATTTCATGTGGAGGTTTAGGACCCTCCGAAGGCGATCATGTCATGTTTTCTTTTCATTTGTTTAAGTAGGTCATTCACAAATGTTGAATACAAATAACAAAAGAAATTAGCATGCAGAAAACCATGCATTTGAAACCAAGATTCACGTATATTTTAGGAGATAGAAAATGACTCGTCATAAAGTAATTAATTACCAAATAATAGTAGGCAAATATATCTATACCGCCACATACCGTCAGTTGTGTACAGGCATAAATATACCAAATCACCTGCTGCGTGACAGGCACGAACTTAAATTCGATAATTGTAAGGTGGCAACAGATAAAATATGTTAAACTATATCTCTCAATGTATAAACGGTAGAGGTTATGTCATTGGATGCATTAAAAAAATCCGTCATTTAAACCTCAGATGTACTACGAAGTCTAATGCGTTGCCCACGCTACCGCAACATATCTATGTTTAGTAAAAAATTATTTCAATAAAAAAACAAAAAAACACTGATGATTCATTTTTTCACAATGCTCTCTGTTTTTAATTTTGGAAGTTATTCAAAGAAAAGCGAAGAATTACAAGCAATAGACATAAGGAGCAATCAAGCTTACATACTCGTATAATCCACCTGTCAAGAGCTGGGGAAAACAAAGACGTACCTGTACGACCCTCTCAAAATCTTCGAGTTTATGACACTGCTTTTTCTTGTGATTGTAGGTGACGAAACCAACAGCAACTCCAGCGCAATTGACGACTGCGTTTAGTTGATTAAACTTGTTCTTGCAAGCCTCCAATGCCTTCTGCACATCATCCTCCGACCTTACCTTCACAAGAAAAAATCATAACTATAATATTATATGTACTCCAAACAGAGGTCCATTAGAGGTGAACAACCTTAGATAGAGACAAAATTTTTGATAGGACAACAAGCACGCATGATGCATGGTTTTGTTTGAGCAAGGATTTTGCTTGCTGTGCTCTTGGGTAAGCAGAATCAATGGTTAATGAGTGCTTACACTGCCCATCTGCAAGACCATGAAATTCTATACTCGTGAGGTCCACTCCACAACATGCAATTTTTCAATCTTGCAACCCATCATCCTTTCCCGACAAATGCAGTTTGAATTCTATTGCAATTACTAATTACTAAAGACTACTTACTAAAGACTACTGAAGCGTCATGGGAAAAGATTTTAAATCTAACTAAATTTTCAATATTAAAATCGTAGTCAACTTCACAATTCAAAACTCTCGAGGAGAGCCAAGCCATCACGACATATTGAAGAACAACCTCCTTCAGGAAGCATAAATTAACCCCACATGAATGTTCACGAACACTTTCCGAAAATTCTAAATGAATTGCCGTCTCTTCCAAATAATAAGTTTCTAATTAAATAATATTGGTAGTAGTAACATAAATCCACTAGCGCTTCATTGGCTAAGACTACATCGTGCTGAAGGGTTTATACGATCTCTATTCGAAAAGTTGAGACTAAGTTTAAAGAAATAGTCAATCCAAAATATTTAAAAAACAAGAACCAAGTCCACAGTGATGTGTCGAGTCCACAGTGATGAAAATACACACGAAGTACCACGCACAGACACACAAAATTCTCAAGGGTTGACTCACGTCGACAGGGACGAAGATGGCGTTGTCGTGGCCGAGCTCATCCACGAGGTCTTGCCCTTTGGAAAACGGCACGTCTGCCACTACAGCACGGCCGCCTTCGCGGACCAGACGCTGCACCATCGCCCGGCCCAGCCCTGAAGCTCCTCCGGTCACAAGGCCCACAACTCCCTGACAGGAATTTGCCATGCATAACAATCCTAATTCCATGTTCTACAACTAATAAAAACAATGAAACAACCATCCGAGTGCAAATTTACTCAAATTTGCAATGCCTCACAAAAAGTTAACAGTAAGACTACAACAGAACTACAAGACGTTCGGGATGCACTTAAAAGTAGTATTTTTTCAAATATTCTTATACGTTTGTGGGTGCGAATAATGTTATGAAACCGGATCACTATGGTTTAGAGATGCCAAAGTCAACAGCAATGACCAAGTCGAAGAACCTGAATATTGCGACAGAATGAGGAGTATCACGATGGTACATGCCCGACATCAACACTAGCCCCAGCGTTTGGCCTCTAACACGGATGTGAGTGCTGCCAAAATCTATACCAGTTTTGATCCATTACAGTGAAACACGTATAAAAATTTGAACAATAAGTTTAGAAAATAAAGCGACGCCTAGAGTACACATCTAATGTCAAACCAACGACCCTAAATGAAGAATATTTGTACCAGTAGCAATAAATGTATAAAATGCATAGCGCAATATTTTTCGTCGAGCAACAAAAACAATCATTGAAGGGAATGTAGTTATAATTAAGCCTATTGTGGATCAAATGCAGCATATCCTAAACGATATCTACTTTTTGTTAGTTGGTAAATAAAACATTCTTCTATCACTTTGGGTTACAGGAAAAAATTGTTTCAGCTGCGCAATGAAAAGCAGTTCAAAAATGTAATTGACGAAGGTCACTGACACTTGCCCTGCATCACAAAAGAGAGATCCTGCTATAAACTGGAACCTTCTCTACTAACCAGGATCTCTAAACTCTCTTCATCACGCCATGATTGACCATGATCAACGCAAGCTAGTGACAACCTCACGAGCTCTGAGGTGTGTTCTGCCGTACTAATTGACTGACTTACTACTCGGTTGTTTTGAACATGCCCAGTGTATTATTATTATGCATGAATTCATCCAGAAGATTTTAACCAAATGGAATATAAAAACTAACCTTTTAATTTACAAAGCTATGTATATAAATTTTTATCCACGAGTTTCTATTTCTATGCTGAAATTTATCATCAGATACTTTAGATCGTCCGTACAAATACAGATTTCGATCACACGTCCAAGCTTTGCCTACAACAGCAACTACAAAGTGTTATAATTTTTAATCACCCCAACTCACCTTCAGCATATTGGACGGCAGAACGCAGCGCTTGTCGTATGCAGCAAAATACTAATTTGGATTCTTCTATTTTTCTATTGCAGAGAAAAAAAACCTGCATCAAACGACACCGATTCTATTATAATAGTAATAGTAAAAGAAGGAATTCAAAAACAATCAGTTAAATATTAGCCGGTCCCCAAACAAACACCTATTTACCATTGCAGGCTTGTTCAGACTTAAACATCCGAAAAAATTGCAGATAAACAACTGTAAAAATTAGAGAAGATAAAATTGTTGCCGCTTTTCATTCAGTATCAATTTCCTTCCCATAGTTGTGACTCGTGCACCTCACGATAACAATGCGTCATCAACAAGTCCTATTATTAAAATTATATGCCTAATTTAATCACCGCAGCCACAACAAAAGCGATCTCACCAGTCATACACGGTATCAGGAGATAGTCGTTTAAGTTTTATAGTCACACGTTTTGGAGGAAATGGGTTTAAGTATCAAAGTTAGTAGGATGGTGTCATAAATCAACAAGTCCTAAAAAAGTAACTATTTTATGTGTTGAAAGGTTGGAAACTCCGAATTGATTCGTCACAAAATAATCATTATAAGCATATGTCAGCGAAGAAATCAGACACATCATTACTCATATTATTATCAGGATGATTATTATCAGGATGAAACCATGGCCTCCTCTCAAAGAGGCGACCATTACTATGCAACACAAAGAAGCTCGAGTTCAAATGGCACTACACAGATGTAAAATTCCAGTGTCTGTGTTGCCACAATCCACGCTAGCCTTCAAAAAGCAGTGTAAACATCTCAAAGAGACCAAAATTTAAGAAATGATGAATAGAACCTGGGACACTTGTGCAAAAAGCCAGTCATCCACATGAAAAAAGTGAAGGAAGGAAAGAATAACTGAAAAATTCTACCCAACGCCAAAAATGAACCGAAAACGGCCTCTTGGTTCTGGTGTTACTTATCTGCAGAGGGTGTCTAGGAATATATTTGAGGAATGCTAATTCTCATTGTACACCGACGATGACGAATGTCGTCAGTATGAGACTCGGGACTAGTTCAGGAATCTTACGTATCCCTCGAAGTCAAGGAAGTAAGAGACGATAAGTAGCAACACGTCTACCTACCAGAGGAGGAAAAGGTGACTAAGAAAAAAATTTCTATGAATTAATTAGAAGAAAGTTTTCCCATTAAAGGCTTCCAGGATAGAGGGGTCAGCCACAATCCCTTCACACTGAACCAATGCGCCTGGGCAGATGAATGGAGACACAGCCTCTGGGCACAAGCACCTAGGGTAGGGCACACACATGTGCCCCACAGAGTGCTTAATTCTGTGTCGTCAAACGAAGCTCGTCATACGGCGATATGTTCAAAACATGAAAGCAAAGAGGGAAAAAGACCTAAAAATTAAACTCATATAGGACTGTACAATAAGTGTAGCATATTTCGCAATGGGTAGTTCGGAATGTCACTACAAAGGGCTTATTCTTCGAGGTACAGGGTACGGTAACATAACTTCCCTTTTTCAAAGGAAGTTCCTCTCAAAAAAGGGAAGTTATGTTGCTGCACCCTGTACAATGAAGGAAAGCTTTATCAGACCATTCTTCACTCCGAAGTGAATCTCGCGATTGTTTCATAAACCCATAGAAGCGCTGAATTCGCCAACATACACTGGAATACAACACTCTCCAGTTAATCCTTCTGAAGTGTCTTTCAGATTGAATACCTATAAAAGAATAGATGATGAACAATTTTTACAGCTTTAGGGTGCTCAATAATTACCATTACATTCATATGAGGCGTATAGTAACATAGTGACGTAAGCGACACGCTGGGCAAAATCGGGATTATTATACCACTCTCTGTATCTTGACGTTAGCTATCCGGGGAATCGTGGGAGAAAGAAATCAAGGTGCGCAGTAAGGTCGAAAGTCCGTGTATACAATATTACAACACATCGCAGGCGACGTGGAGCTTCAGCGGACTAGAGAATGAGTCGCAGCCTGACTGAAGCGCCACACAGACACGGGCCCGAGCTTCTCAGCCAATAGCGTGCGAGAATTACTCCTGTGCGCGGTCAATCAGAGCGCCCAGTCCTGGGTGGATTCTCATCTTTACCATTGGTTTATTATCGTACTATCTTGTCTTACCTTTCAAAGATACTTACCTTGGTGTATTAAGTAAAAACCAATACTTTTGGGGCCTCTTTATGAGTTTTCGAGGTGTTATTGCTATTTTTATGCAATGTGGTACACCAATTTATTGTACAGTATGAATTTTAATTGGAAGAAGACGCAGTCACCGTTTCATATTTCATAATGCATACTTAACTGAATTATTTCACATAGGTAGCATGTTTGTCGACATACTCACGGCGGTCATTTTAAGGCTAATCTTAGCTTCCTAACTTAATTCATAGCAGATATACCGCATTCTGAAAGTCGCAAAACTTTGTGTTTCTCTCACGATTTTGTTAGTGGTACTTAGGTCACTATGTTACTATACGCCTCATATGCAAAATAAATTGTTTACGCGAACATTCCATTTTACTTACAATTTTTGTGTATCAACGAAATCATGTTTTCCAGGTATAATATTTACAACAATAGTTAGGCATTTAAACAAATGAATAGCTATTTTAGAGTCGCATCATTTGAAAAAACGCCAACGGATATTACAAAAACTTTAAAATCAGTAAAATACTCGTCCTCGAACTATCAGGTTTTAAACTCTGGTAAAATTCGCCAGAGAAAAGCTCAGGAGAAACCCAAAGATATTCCTTACAAATGTGGTTAAATTATTCTTATTATTACATTCCTGGTTTAAAATCAAACGAAAGCAGAGAATGTATCCGTCAGAGCAATGCCCACCATTCTCCACGAAAACTAATACACAGATGAAACTGTGGTGGTTAAACTAGAAATATAATAAAACAAACGTAAAAATAAACAGCTGTTACCAGCGAAAACTGTGGACAAACGCATTGCAAAAGCTGAAATCCTTCTCTTCCGTATCCGCAAAGTCATGCTACAGGAACTCGTGTTCAGTAACGAAAAGAAATTTAATGTCCAGCAAAAATTTAAAGGACAAAATTACCATTTTTGATCATGGGATGCTGAGATTGACAGCGGTGAAGAAGCGGCATCAGTAATGGTTTGGGCCGCAATCACTAAAACCAGAATAAGCCCATTGGTTTTTGTAGAACAATGGTGATGTGAAAATCAATTAAATTAAGACTATCTTTTGACATTCTGCAGTCATTGTTGCATTGGGGAACAACCATTTCAAAAATTGCTAGTGGTCATTTCAGCAAGGCTAGGCACTCTCACATGCAGCTAAGAAAACACTAGAATGACTGGCGTCCAATATTCCCTACTTCATTTCAAAGGAAGAATAACCTCCTTCATCGCCAGACCTAAATACCCTCGATTACGGCATCAAGGCCATACTGAAGAGCGAGGTTTCAGTGATATATCATCAAAATTTGGAGGCATTCAATCCAAAACTCAAGAAGGAGTGGGCCAACATCACTCAAAGTGTCTTTCGTAACTCGTCCAGGTCATTCTCTAAGCGTCTTTAACTTGTTATCGGCGCTAAAGGAATTCATATTCAATAAAATATGGTAATTTTTAACGATTAAAAATATAACTACTTTTATCTTTTGTTCCATCAGTATACAATCATTTATTTAATAAACACGGGTTCAATAAAGTTATAACAGTAACTTTTGAACACCCAGTATAGTCGCGTAAAATCCTTCGGAATTGACAATGGATATTAAAGCGAAAAAATAAAATTTTAAAATGTGGTCAGACCTTCAAAAAGACTCGTGCTTATCACTTGCATGATGCGCAAGCCTCTTATCACCAACAAACTGTATCCACTGCTGCTTCTACACACAGGGTAACCAGTGCAACGCCATGACCTCAATAAGTGTAATAATTGTGCAAATATTCTCGCTATCCCGACACCGAAAGAAAAAAAGTATGCCCCCAGTTATTGGGGTTTGCTTAACCCCATACTTACGTGAAAGTACTTAAATCTCCTTTAGCGCTCTCTCCCTAACAAAAAATGAACTTTATTTCCAACAGAGTATACAGTACATATACATTGGATTTTAAATTCTTGATGCTAACATCTTATGAATAGTGACGGTGCTTATCGATAAAATCTTTAGAGAAGTAGTGATGCTTCAAGCGAGATCCCCGTCCTCTGTGCTGGAACTTGAAGTCGAGGCTCGTAGGGGCGTGCCGATGAGCGTGGTTGAGGTGTGGCTATGTTAAGCGTCCAACGAAGAAGCTGTTGGACATGTTCTTCTAGCTGTCAATGGTCAGACACAAATAAACCGTGACAGATAAGGGGAACGATCCCGGGCCTTCCGCATAGCAGGAGACAAGGGCTGAAGCAATACAGAAAACTGACAATCATAAGAGGGAAATAATATTTTCCGGCAATCTCTAGTAATCCTTGACAATCACCAAGTAAGTAATAAACAAAGCTTCCGCAAGCCAAGCAATATATCAGAAGATGGTTTTCGAAAAAAATCTCCTCGGTTGTCAATAAAATATTTTATTGAAAAATGAGAGCGCGTCATACAGAATTAATTCATCATCCCCTTAATATTAATTGAACACATGCAACTTAGAGTTACTTACTTGCAAAGAAACAGTAAAACAGATGATAATCTAACTAACTGGAATTTTTATCCTATAAAAATATTTTGAATAAGTATGAAATGATTTTCTACAATGGATATAAACAAAAGCCTCAGGTTTGCCGATTAGAAGCCGTCCAACAAGACTGAAATAGGACATTTTCTCCACTCAGTTTCAACGAAAAAATTTGTTTCTTCATCATACTATTTCAAATTGTTTCAAATGGCACCACAAATGCACCAAAATCCCTAATACTGCCACTTAACTGTTTATGTTCTTGTTCATTGGTTCAACGTAAATAAGATCAAAATTCCCTTCATGCAATAACAACACACACGTCTTGTGCAACAGAAGACAGTTGACCATGAGTCGTTCTACAAAACACAAAGTATGAGACGAAGAACTGAAATAAAACGCACAGTATTTTTTCGGGAAATACGTTTAAGTCGACTACAGGCAAATACCATTGACTGTAAAGTATAAGGGTACAAGAGAACGTAAAAAGTCTATGAAATAGATCAACACATTCTGTATTTTTACTGTATATATAGGAGCCTTATATTCTGACATAAATGGTTACTGCACAAAACTGTATTGAACTTTTTTCCACAAAATAAAAAAAAACAACAAATTAATTCATCACTTTCAGATAAAACCAGCCTACAAAACACAAAAATCCAATGAAAGAACAACGTTCACGGAGCAAGTGAGGCTTCTGAGATTTTACGAAAAAATTCGAGAACTCGTACAACTGACGCTCTAATACAGCAGCTTGAAGCTTGGTAACACAAACACTTCAATTTGAAAATTAAACCATGAAAAACACGCAATCCCTTCCCATAAGAAACCTCTAACTTGTAAAAAACATTCCCATAAAAAATATCTCCAGAAATATTCATGTCTTTCAATGTTTACTTCCACACGCTTTAAGAAATCATCAAACTTCTACAGTAGGTACGAGAGTACAATAAATCAAGTGGCAAAGAAATTAATACATAACAAGAAGCTGATGACGTGTTTTATGCACGCAAATTTCAATTAATACATGGAAAGTCTTCCTCATTTTATTTTTTGTAACAAACGTAGCACTATTTTCGACGCTTTAATTATTTCTTACCGCCAAAAAAATTGGTTTCAATCAGATATCCTTGGAAAACGCTCAAGGCTCTCAGCGGGCCACGTCGCAGTTCTTGCACCGACCCAAAACTGGGCATCACCACGACCCGTCCGTGTCCACTGACACGAAGCTGTTAATTACACTCACTAGATTTACAGTATATCACCCAGAAATTTAGCTATCAAGTTACAGCATACAGCACCATATCGACCTCTACTGTAAACCGATGAGCTTGGGTATTCAAGTAAACAGAAATTAACCTTAAACAGAAAATCAATTTCCAGCCTTTACTTCGTAAAAACTTATTTTTAATTTTCTTGATATAACATAAAAAGAACAATATGTGTGGATCTTTGACTAATTAAATTCTTTTATTCCAAAACACACGAAATTAGTTGATAAAAACCGCATTGATGAAAGCATTCAACATAAACATCTTCTATCACATAAATTTCGGGTATGAATACTTTACGAAACTGCATCGTCCACCCATTTGATTTATTTTATAGTATCAATAATCTCCCTAACTATTGCATTTTAGAGGCGCAAAATACGTCAACAAATTGCAAATTCTTGTCCAAATTCATATTTAGTAAACGAAAATCAATTCAGCACTTTTAACGCAAGAGCAACCACAAATAATATGAATTTCTAATACATGAACCGTACTGCAGTTTTAAACTGAAGATCACAATACTTAATTTTGCTCTAATTGTAGACAAGCCCTTCTTAACACCGAATAAATAATCCCACTTCAACAAGCTCTTCTGTTTAAAGTCCTTTCTCATAATCCACCATAGAAAAAGAAACCAATCGAGGTGATGAAACTAAGTTTGCCTCTAATAATGCATTTTATCCCTTGACATCCACGGCAGAACCTGACAGACGTTCTCACAACATGTGAACAATTTGTATTTTCAGCACCAAGAATCCTCGTATACAGAACCAAAAGCGAGTCCTATCCCCATCAAAGGAGTCTCACCTACATTTTCTCATTTCTCAGTAATAAGGTTTTACATAATGCTGCTCAATCTTCATTCATTTATACCCAAAAAACTAAATACTGTTCAATTTATTATTAACAAACAAAGCCTCCTCGCACATACATCTCAAGAACATGATCGATAGATTTATTCCCATGGTACGACTTAGTTTTATAGGCATCCTACTCCAACACAATAGACACTGATTTACTGTCCGAAGTAGCAAAAACAAATATTGAATGAAAATACTTAATGATTCAAAGCATCTCAATAGAATGTAGGAAAACTATATGATGTACCAAACCGTTATACTTCCAAAACATATCCTAAATAAACATGTGAATAGACTTAAAAACACCCGATAAAATACGAATGCAAGTTACATACCAATTTAAGTAACTTAATTCAAAAGAAAAACAAAACATTTCTGATGTCCATAATACTACCAAGCGTTTAGTAACCAACATTTCAAATTAATACGTCACTACGACCTCTTTGTCTAAAAAGCACTCGGTATTTTCTGACACATACCACCACTTCATTCACACAACAAATTGACTATCGCTTTGCAACTTCCTACAACTTAGGTTCGTGTAACATAAGATTTGATAGCTCTCAAAAATTTAGTTCAGATGTGCGTCTGTGGAATCTGTATATGTCTCGAGTTTGAAATTCAAAGCAAAACATGTTTTGCTTCATAAATTTAGGCTGCCTACTGTTACTGACTGAAGATCACGAACACGACCAG
Source organism: Trinorchestia longiramus (assembly GCA_006783055.1). Taxonomy (NCBI): domain Eukaryota; kingdom Metazoa; phylum Arthropoda; class Malacostraca; order Amphipoda; family Talitridae; genus Trinorchestia; species Trinorchestia longiramus. Next base: position 31,937 of record VCRD01001517.1, on the reverse strand, counting down.
GACCTAACAGCCATTTGCTACATAACATAAAGTGGACGCTAAGTCCAAGTCTGATCTACAGCTTTTACTATCATCTGAGTAACAAGTCTTCATATCTGGCGATTGCTCTTCCTGACACGGCAGAATAGCATCCTAAGCATTTGTTTGTACTGAATTTAGATCTTGCTCCACCTTCGTTTGTCTTTGAAATGGATGAGAGAAAATAAAAACAAAACATGCATGGGATGATTGGTTTTTACATGAATAATATTGATAATACTCGTATTAGCATCTCTAGGCAGGCATCCTAAGGGCCCCATCAAGCCTGATAACCTCACCGTTAAGCATGGGGTTCAGAATGATGGACTGCGCGAGCTGTGCGAACTCGTCTGGATCTCCAAGTCGTGGTGGAAACGGAACTGTGTTCGCCAAAAACGTCTTCACCTTATCCGGTAAGGCATCCACAAGTGGCGTGTGGAACAATCCTGTCAAAAATAAAACGAAACAATAAACTCCAACGAAAAAAGGTCGGTATTTAAATACTCCTACGGCTACGTGTCCAGCAAGTGCATGTGCCAGTCAGAAAACATGAATTCAACATACCACAAATCTTTTATTTCCATGAAAGGATCTGGAGAAAACGTATCATTACCACCGGATATAAGCGCAGAAAACATTAGGGTTCAAATCGTTTTAGCACATAAAATTAATTCTGAGTCACTGTACTCAGTTATTTAAAATATATATATAATTTATTGCGGTAATTTAACATTCCTGGAACCACTTTAGTTTCCTTTGTTGCAAGGAACGAAACAATTTAATTGAAGGATAAATTTAATGTGCGTGAGTAATGTCAGCTACTTTACTCGTCCCAACTAAACGAAGAGATTGACTAACCAGGCGCAATGGTGCACACACGGACACCCATGGCGGACAAGTCCCTAGCGATGGGCAGAGTCATGCTTACGATGGCGCCGTTACTGGCAGCGTACGCAGCCTGGCCCATCTGCACGTCCAAAACAGTAAAAGTTAGCGCATCTTAGGCACACGGGAAATATACATCAAGACCATTCAGGATAATCACATGGTAAATATATCGTACAACAACCAGAAAGAACATCCAAAGCTTATATTCAGAGGTAACACATCTAAAGCATCCAACTTTGACCCATCTACAGCATCAAAAGCGGACGCATCTAAAGCATCCAAAGTTAACGCATTTACTGCATTCAGAGTATGACACCACTAGCGCATGTGAATTATCGTACGATGCATCGATTTCTTTAATTATTATCTACGTTATGAGTCTCCATATTATTAATAAAATCCCAATCTGAACTGACCAAAGAACATATTGTTTTCGAGTGCTGAATCCTTTATTCAACGTGGAATAAAAATAGCAGTGAAGAATATCAGTACAGTGTTCCCTCGCTACTTGGCGGTTCGTTTATAGCCGACTCGCTATTTCGCGGATTTTCAAAAAATATTAATGTAAAATAATCATAGCAGTATTTTCGCTATTTCGTAGGTTTTTTGCGGTACTCGTTCTGCCCAGACGTATTACGTGTTGTACAGTAATGTACATATTTTTATGAATTTTGCATTGAAAAATCACAAAATGTAAATATTTATTAAAAATACTAATTCTAACACTAAAAATATAGTAAATCATAAAAAATTACGATTTACAGCAAATAGCGAGTTTACTCAGCAGATGAATAAACCAAAACGAACAGCAAAAGGTGCGCAGCGGCAGTTTGAGACGCTACTTGCCGACGTGAGATTGTAAACAACACACGATTGGTTGACTGATGGAAAGCGACCAACCCGACAATGCTGCTCTGTCTCCCATTCGTCGATTGGCTCAGTAACCGTCGCATCTTGTTTTCTTTCATTCGAGCGGAGCTTTCTCTCACCGCTCTTCCATTTTACGTTTGCATCGGACTGTCGCGTGTGCATGGTAATACAATGATATTATGTTATTATGTGCGTGATATTAAAATAAATATAGAGTCCTACATCGCTGATTTTCTCTTATGGCGGATGGTCCTGGGACATAACACCCGCGATAAGAGAGGGAACACTGTACAATTCTGCCTAGACGACTCTCATTGTAAAGATTGTTTGGATATTTTCCACGCCTCTTGGGATAAATGAGTTTGGTAGACGTTGAAACGCTTATAATAAACACAACACCCACAAGTGCCGTATACAAGACTCTTGCACATAATTTTACCTTGCTCTCAAGTCGTCGTGTTGAGAGTGAAATATACCATAGAAGGTGTTCTTATTGAGCAGCACACAAACTCTAATGAACTACCAATGTATAGCGGCTTTTATTTAAAACTGTAAAAGTTATTACTTTTCTGCTGAGCAAGCTTCTTTGTACAATATGGCCCGTTGAACCTCAACAACTACAAAATCGACACAAAAGAATACAGGGCCAGCACACACCAGACAACACGGCCAGCACACAAAAGCCCGTATTTAACCTCACCTTCCCTTCATACGCCACTGTGGCCGCCGTATTCACGATCACACCTCTCTGGCCGTCCGCGTTAGGCGTGTTCTCGTGCATGAGCCCGGCCGCCAAGCGGATAACGTTAAAAGTGCCAACAGCATTCACCTGAAAAGGATCATCTGATGAGTGACTATTCTATCTCATGTGTTTCGAATAGCATATAATGAATGCCAAGAGGAAACACCATCAGTTGTGTACCGGCATAAATATATCAAATCACGTGTTGCGTGACGGGCACGAATTTAAATTCGATGCAAATACAATTCTATAATTGTAGGGTGGCAACAGAGAAAATACGTTAAACTATATCACGCAAAGTATAAACGGTACAGGTTATGTCTTTGGACACATTAAACAATTTTCCACAATTTAAGCCTCAGATGTACTACGAAGTTTAATGCGTTACCTGCGCTATAGCAACACATCCATAATTAGTAAAAAATCATTTCAATCAAATAAAACAGAAACACTGATGACTCATTTTTCCACTACGCTCACTCTTTTTAATTTTGGAAGTTATTCAAAGAAAAGCGAAGAATTACAGACAATAGACATAAGGAGCAATCAAGCTTACATACTCGTATAATCCACCTGTCTGGAGCTGGAGAAACTAAGACGTACCTGTACGACCCTCACAAAATCTTCGAGTTTATGACACTGCTTTTGGTTGTGATTGTATGTGACGAAACCAATAGCAACTCCAGCACAATTGACGACTGCGTTTAGTTGATTAAACTTGTTCTTGCAAGACTCCAATGCATTCTGGACGTCATCCTCCGACCTCACCTTCACAAGAAAAAAATCATAACTATAATATTATATGTACTCCAAACAGAGGTCCATTAGAGGTGAACAACGTTAGATAGAGACAAATTTTTTGATAAGGCAACAAGAACGCATGATGCATGGTTTTGTTTGAGCAAGTATTTTGCTTGCTGTGCTCTTGGGTAAGCAGAACACTGTCACTGTACACTGCCCATCTGCAAGACCATGAAATTCTATACTCGCAAGGTCCACCCCACAACATGCAATTTTTCAATCTTGCAACCCATCATCCTTTCCCGACAAATGCAGTTTAAATTCTATTGCAATTACTACAGAGAATAAGCTACTGAAGCGTTAGGGGAAAAGATTTTAAATCTAACTAAATTTTCAATATTAAAATCGTGTAGTCAACGTAGAGCAGAAATTTGAACTTATCAGCATAGCCTCTCGCTCTCTGAAATACTTCACAAATCGAAACTCTCGAGGAGAGCCAAATCCCCACGACAGACTGAAGAACAAACTCCTTCCGGAAGCGTAAATTAACCCCACATGAATATTCACAAACACTTTCAAAAAATTGTGAATGAATCACCATCGCTACCAAAAGAAAAATGTCTAATCAAATAATACTGGTGGTAGTAACATAAATGTACTAGCGCTTCATTGGCTAAGACTACATCGTCAGAAGGGTGTATACAATACCTATTCGAAAAGGTGAGAGACTAAGTTTAAGAAATGGTCGATTAAAAAAGCAAGAATCACGTCCACAGGGATGTGTCGAGGAAGTAGCTTAGCAAAAAAACACACGAGGTACCACGCACAGACACATAACATTCTCAACGGTTGACTCACGTCGACAGGGACGAAAATGGCGTTGTCGTGGCCGAGCTCATCCACGAGGTCTTCCCCTTTGGAAAACGGTAAGTCTGCCACTACAGCACGGCCGCCTTCGCGGACCAGACGCTGCACCATCGCTCGGCCCAGCCCTGAAGCTCCTCCGGTTACAAGGCCCACAACTCCCTGGCAGGAATTTGCCATGCATAACAAACATAATTCCATGTTCTACAACTAATGAAAACAATGAAACAACCATCCGAGTGCAAATTTACTCGAATTTGCAATGCCTCCCAAAAAAGTTAACAGTAAGACTACAACAAAACCACAAGACGTTCGGGATGCATTTGAAAGTAGAATTTTTTTCAAATATTCTTGTACGTTTGTGGGTGCGAACAGTGTTATGAAACCGGATCACTATGGTTTAGAGATGCCAAAGTCAACAGCAATGACCGAGTCGAAGAACCTGAATATTGCGACAGAATGAGGAGTATCACGATGGTACATGCCCGACATCAACACTAGCCCCAGCGTTTGGCCTCTAACACGGATGCGAGTGCTGCCAAAATCTATACCAGTTTTGATCCATTACAGTGAAACACGTATAAAAATTTGAACAATAAGTTTAGAAAATAAAGCGACGCCTAGAGTACACATCTAATGTCAAACCAACGACCCTAAATGAAGAATATTTGTACTAGTAGCAATAAATGCATAAAAAGCATAGCGCAACATTTTTCGTGGAGCAACAAAAACAATCATTAAAGGGAATGTACTTATAATTAAGCCTATTGTGGATCAAATGCAGCATATCCTAAACGACATTTACTTTTTGCTAGTTGGTAAATAAAACATTCTATCACTTTGGGTTACAGGAAAAATTTGTTTCAGCTGCGCAATGAAAAGCAGTTCAAAAATGTAATTGACGAATTAATAGGACTCAGTCACTGAGACTTGCCCTGCATCACAAAAGAGAGATCCTGCTATAAACTGAAACCTTATCTACTAACCAGGATCTCTAAACTCTCATCACGCCATAATTGACGATGATCAACGTAAGCTAGTGACAACCTCACGAACAACCTCACGAACTAATTGACTGACTTACTACTCAGTTGTTCTGAACATGGTCAGTTTATTATTATTAAGCACGAATTCATCCAGAAGAGTTTAACCAAATGAAATATAAAAACTAACGTTTTAAGTTACAAAGCTATGTATACAAATTTTTATCCATGAGTTTCTATCTCTATGCTGAAATTTATCATCAGATACTTTAAATCGTCCATACAAATACAGATTTCGATCACACGTCCAAGCTTTGCCTACAACAGCAACTGCAAAGTATTATAATTTTTAATCTCCCCAACTCACCTTCAGCATATTGGACGGCAGAACGCAGCGCTTGTCGTATGCACCAAAATACTAATTTGGATTCTTCTATTTTTCTATTGCAGAGAAAAACATGAAACAAATGATACAGATTCTATTATATTTGTAACAGTAAATGAAGGAATTCAAAAACAATTAGTTAAAAATAAGCCGGTCCCCAAACGACCACCTAGTTACCATTGTAGGGTTGCTATGGCTTAAACATACGAAAAATTTGCAGATAAACAACTAAAAATTAGAGCAGAAGATAGAATTGTTGCCATTTCCCATTCAGTATCAATTTATTTCCCATAGTTGTGACTCGTGCGCCTCACGATAACCATTCGTCTTCAACAAGTCCTAAAAAAGTAACTGAAACTCCGAATTGATTCGTCACAAAACAATCATCATAAGCATATGTCAGCGAAGAAATCAGAGCCATCATTACTCGTATTATCAGAGTGAAACCATAGTCTCCTCAAAAAGAGGCGACCATTACTATGCAACACAAAAGAGCTTGAGTTCAAATGGCACTACACGGAGGTTAAATTTCAGTGTCTGTGTTGTGTCAGTGACCAAAACTTAAAAAATAAAGAATAAAACCTGGGACACTTGTGCAAAAAATCAGTCAACCACAAGAGAGAAAGTGAAATAAAAAAATAACTGAAAAATTCTATTTAACTCCAAAAATAACCGAAAACGACCTCTTGGTACTGATGTTACTTATCTGCAGAGGGTATCTAGGAATATATTTGAGGAATGCTAATTCTCACTGCACACCGACGATGACGAATGTCGTCAGTATGAGATTCGGGACTAGTTCAGGAATCTTATGTATCCCTCGAAGTCAAGGAAGTAAGAGACGAAGAGTGGCAACACGTCTATTTGTATCCTACCAGAGGGGGAAAAGGTGACTAAAAAAGATATTGCTATGAAATAATTACAAGAAAATTTTCCCACTAAAGGCTTCCAGGATAGAGGGGTCAGCCACAATCCCTTCACACTGAACCAGTGCGTCTGGGCACATGTATTGAGACAGCGTCTGGGCACAAGCACCTAGGGTAGGGCACACACATGTGCCCCACAGAGCGCTTAATTCTGTCGTCAAACGAAGCTCGTCCTACGGCGATATGTTCAAAACATGAAAGCAAAGAGGGAAAAAGACCTAAAAATTAAACTCATATAGGACTGTACAATAAGTGTAGCATATTTCGCAATGGGTAGTTCGGAATGTCACTACGAAGGGCTTATTCTTCGAGGTACAGGGTACGGCAACATAACTTCCCTTTTTCAAAGGAAGTTCCTTTCAAAAAAGGGAAGTTAAGTTGCTGCACCCTGTACAATGAAGGAAAGCTTTATCAGACCATTCTTCACTCCAAAGTGAAGCTCGCGATTGTTTCATAAACCCATAGAAGCGCTGAATTCGCCAACGTACACTGGAATACAACACTCTTCAGTTAATCCTTCTGAAGTGTCCTTCAGACTGAATACCTATAAAAGAATAGGTGATGAACGATTTTTACAGCTTTAGGGTGCTCAATAATTACCACCACATTCATATGTAAAATAAATTGTTTACACGAACATTTCATTTTATTTACAATTTTTGTGCATCAACGAAATCACGTATTCCAAGTATAATATTTACAACAATAGTTAAGTATTTAGACAAGAAAATAGATATTTTAGAGTTGCATAATTTGGAAACATCACCCACAGATGTTACAAAAACTCTAAAATAAAATAAATACTCGTCCTCGAACTGCCAGGCCCTTAAATCTGGTAAAATTTACCAGAGTAAAGCTCAAGAGAAACCCAAAGATATTCCATACAAGTGTGGTAAAATTATTCTTATTATTATTATTACATTCCTGGAAAAAAAACTGGCGAAAGCAGAGAATGTATCCGTCGGAGCAATGCCCACCATTCTCCACGAAGACATCTACAAAGATCAAACTGTGATAACCACAGCAACGGCACAGGGTAACCAGTGCAACGCCACGACCACAATGAGCGCAATAATTGAACAAATATTCCCGCTATCCCGACCTCGAAAGAAGAAAACTATGCTCCCACTTATCGGGGCTTGCTAAACCCCAAACTTACGTTAAAGTACTTTAAATCTCTTTCAGCGCTCTCTCCCTTACAAAAAATGAACTTTATTTCCAATTGAGAATTGAGTATACAGTACATATACATTGGGTTTTAAATTCTTAATGTTAACATCTAATGAATAGTGACGGTGCTTATCAATAAGATCTTCAGAGTAGTAATGCTTCAAGCGAGATCCCCGTCCTCTGTGCGGCAACTTGAAGTCGAGGCTCGTAGGGGCGTGCCGATGAGCGTGGTTGAGGTGTGGCTTATGTTAAGCGTCCAACGAAGCAGCTGTTGGACATGTTCTTCTAGCTGTCAATGGTCAGGCACAAATAAACCGTGACAGAAAAGGGAAACGATCCCGGGCCTTCTGCATAGCAGGAGACAAGGGCTGAAGCAATACAGAAAACTGACAATCATAAGAGGGAAATAATAATTTCCGGCAGACATTCTCTAGTAATCCTTGACAATCACCAAGGAAGTAATAAACAAAGTCTCCATCGCAAGCCAAGCAATATATTATTAGACGGTTTTCGAAGAAAAGTTCCTCTGTTGTCATGAAAATATTTTATTGGAAAATGAGAGTGCGTCATACAGAATTAATTCATCGTCCCCTTAATATTAATCGAACACATGCACTTTAGAATTACTTACTTGCAAAGAAACAGTAAAACAGATGATAATCTAACTAACTGGAATTCTTATCCTATAAAAATATTTTGAACAAGTATGAAATGATTTTCTACAATGGATATAAACACAACCCTCAGGTTTGCCGATTAAAAGCCGTCCAACAAGACTGAAATAGGACATTTTTCCCACACAGTTTCAACGAAAAAACTTGTTTCTTCATCACACTATTTCAACTTGTTTCAAATGACACCAAAATTCCCAACAGTGTCACTCAACTATTTATATTCTTGTTCATTAGTTCAGTGTATATAAGAAAGTTACACCAACACGCTCAACTTCTCAAAAAAAATGTTATGTCGGCTGCATGCAATAACAACACATACGTCTTGTGCCACAGAAGACAGTTGACCTCAAGACATTCTACAAAATACTAAGTACGAGACGAAAAACTGAAATAAAATTTTTCGGGAAATAAATTCAAGTCGACCACTGGAAAACACCATAGACTGTAAATTATTACACAAGGGTACAAGAGAACGTACAAAGGCTATGAAATGTACCTACACATTTTGTATTTTTGCTTTATACTCACATATCGGAACCTTGTGTTCAGGCATAAGTGATTACTGCACAAAACTGTACTGAACTATTTATGCACAAAATAAAGCAACCAAGAAATTAATTCATCACTTTTAAATAAAATCAGCCTACAAAACACAAAAATCCAATGAAAGAACAACGTTCAGGGAGCAAGCGAGGATTCTGAGATTTTACTAAAAAATTCGAGAACTCGTACAACTGACACTTTAATACAGCAGCTTGAAGCTTAGTAACACAAACACTTCACTTTGAAAATTGAACCATGCAAAACACGCAATTCCTTCCCATAAGAAACCTCTAATTTGTAAGAAACACTCCTATAAAAAATGTCTCCAGAAATATTCATGTCTTTCAATGTTTGCTTCTACACGCTTTAAAGAATCATCAAACTTCTACAGTAGATACGAGAGCACAACAAATCAAGTGGCCAAAGAAATTAGTACGTAACAAGAAGCTGATGACGTATTTTATGCACGGAACGTTCAGTTAATATTCTCAGCATATCAGCAATAATGCAAACAGAGCATTATTTTCGACGCTCTCATTATTTCTTACAGAAAATTCTCGGAAAACGCTCAAGGATCTCAGCGGGCCACTTCGCAGTTCTTGCACCGACCCAAAACTGGGCATCACCACGACCCGTCCGTGTCCACTGACACGAAGCTGTTAATTACACTCACTAGATTTACAGTATATCACTCAGAAATTCTCGCACCATATCGACCTCTACTTTAATCCAATAAGCTTTGGTATTAGAGTAAGCACAAATTAACCTTAACCAGGCAATCCATTTCCAACCACTTATTCGTAAAAGCTTGTTTTTAATATTTCCGGCATAATACATGAAAAGTACAATACGTGTGAGGCTTTGACTAATTAAATTCCTTTACTCCACAACGAAATTAATTGATAAAGAACACATTGATGAAAACATTCAACGTACAACATCTTCCATCAAACACATAAATTTTGCGTAAGAATTCTCTACGAAACGGCATCGTTCGCCCATTTAGATTCTTGTATAGTATTAAAAACATTTCTAATGGGCACATTTTAGAAAGAAAATATATTAAATGGCTGCAAATTTTTGCCTTATAGGAGTACACTGTACATAATTAACTCATATTCAACAAAGGAATCAATATCAGCACTTTTAACCCTAGCGTAACCACAAATAATATGAATTGCTAAAAAGTGAACCTTATTGCTGTCTCAAACTGAAGATCACAATACTTAATTTTGCTCTAATTGTGTACAAGTATTTCTCAACTACGAGTTAAATAATCCTATTTCAACAAGCTCCTTCGTTTAACATTTTTTCCCCATAATACACCATAGAAGAAGAATTACCAGTAACCTTCATATTCAATGTCCGACTTTTCTTAATCTTTTAGCTAAAAGTGAAGATAAAGTATAAAATCTCGTTTTACTTTTTTGTCCCCCTAGCCTGCACTGTACTCCATACTAGAAAGTATGAGAAACTAAGAAACAGTGACTTTGAAAAAGGAAAATAAGCATATGGTGGTACTTCATTCCAGGACAAAGATGAAAAGCTGATACTCTAGGAACGCAGGTAGTTAAATGCTTTCATATACTTAAGATTTTGACTTCCAATGGCAGGTCAGTCACACACGCGAGTAATGTGCTTAGATCACAGATTTAAAAAACACGCTTGAACATAGAAATAGAGTGTGATATATAGAAAAAATAAATTTAACCACATGCTTGTCGTAGTCTCAAAGATTAGAGATATGAAAGGCTTTGCAGTTAGATGGGCGAATTGAGCTAATATTGACTATTAATTCAAGAGTCCTGAAAAACAACTTTGTAGACGTCGCTGTAGTGCGCAGCAAAATGAACTTCAAGTCCTTCTTTGATGAAGCTGGGCAGGTCTACGTAATCCTTCTTGTTCTCGGCGGGCAGAATCAAACACTTGACGCCAGCGCGGCGAGCCTGTACCACAAAACAAACAACTGAGGGCAGCCCAATAACACAATATAATGAACCATTCATTACTTAAGTTACTCACTTGTTAAAAAACGTCAATAGATCATTCAAACGCTAAACATAATCAGTTTATAGACTGAGAAATCGAATCAACACTCGTGCACCATTTTCTTGTGTTTTAATAACCTTTTAAGTCGTACGCAAACTGCGCAGAGCAACAAAGTTAAATGTTCGACCAATCATATAACTTAGCATGCCTCTGTTGCCTAAGAAAATTGAGAACAAAGTAATGTCACAGAAAATTATAACGCTTATAAAATTACTTAAAAATTAAAATATGTGGGAGCCTCTAACTATTTGGTGATGAACCCTGATGAGACTTCGCCTCGTCCCTTAAAGAGTAGAGTAAAGCTCTTAATTAGTGGTTTACTACGGCGCATAATCAGAGAGGAAGCACAAGCACGTTACAATTGCAACAACGGTATACCAGAAAGAGCTCTGCTACGTCAAGTCACCAGGTGAAATCACCTAAAAATGGCCAAGATATTACGGTAGACAAGCATTGCAGTGACAGTGATCGCATCCGTCATAGACAACTCATCCTTGACATGGGAGGAGTTGCTGAGGAACTTGCTACCATGAAATTATTCTGATGACAGACAATGGGTTAGCACATTGATACCAAATAAATAAAAACTCACCTGAGTTAATGGGTGTTCTCAATAAAACCACCCCGGTTTTAAACTTACCACGTTCGTTGCTAATGATGATTGGTGTATTTTGTTTATCCTTGCCGACGTTGTTTTATCCTACTTCTCTAGTCAGAAAGACGAAATGCTGAACTATTAAAATTGTTCCTAAAGCGAAATGTTCTCAATTTGTAATGAATAATACAGTAAAATGTTTTCAATTTGTAATGAAAAATAATTTAACGAATGTGTTAAAGCAATTAAGCTGATTGTAGACAAAAAAATTAAGCTCGAGCTTGCTACTTGCCTGATTTCCGCATACATATATTCGAAAATAATAGGACGCAGTGTAGTATGAACTTAGCCTCACACGCCCTTTTCCAGAAAAGTCAGTACATTAAAAGAAGTGGTAATTTACAGCAAATACATCCTAAGACTCTTGGACTCTTCAAACTCCAGCAAAGTGTAGCATTTGCTCAGTGCACACGAGGATTGTTTAGCATCTCAGAGGAGCTACTCACAGCGATAGTCTTCTCTTTGATGCCTCCTACAGGGAGCACCTTGCCCGTGAGTGAGACCTCTCCAGTCATGGCCACGTCCTGCCTAGCTGGCACACCTAGTGCGAGCGACAGTAGCGCAGACACGATCGTGACGCCCGCGCTTGGGCCATCTTTGGGCACAGCGCCCTGAAAAAAAAAATTCAAGTTACCACGAATGAAACGCGTGAAATTTTTTAATCAAAATGAGAAAATCTCGTCGGGTCATAATGCACCTACACAAACATAGCCTAGTATGGCATGGCACAGTGGCAAAGTACATAAAACGATTTGAAACAAGAAATGAGGAAGATTCTTCTCCTAAGTTACGCTACAAATTTAGGATAAATGCCATAGTATACTACAACCGCTGAACCGTGAATAAAATACAGATTCCGCGGTTTTTGCATCCGAAGGTATTAGTTCTAATTTCGATTTTTGACTAAAGTAGTACGAATTATACGAGTAAAAGCAAGTCAAGCCACTTACTCCGTAACTGCTGCATGATGATGAAGTAGACGGTGACTTTCCTCACACTAAAATTGTCTCCCAATATTAGGATGTTCGTCAGACGGTTTAATAACAAAAACTAGACACTTCGTTCGAAGATGCTAATAAGAATAGTAGCAGTGAGTGTTAGTAATATGGATAATACTAAAAATATCCCTAAAATTTTAACTAGTTTGAAAGTACTATTTGTCCTCAAAAGACACAACACGTATTTTAATAAACCTATATGTAAATTCTCATTCAGAATGAAATTCCCATATTTTCAGGACGAAAACACAAGTAGGAATGCATACACACCTCGGGCACATGCAAGTGCAAGTGGTTTTCTAAGAGGGTTTTGTTCTGAGGGTCGAGGGAGGCTTGGAAGTTCTTGGCAAAAGTATAAGCAATGCGGACAGACTCCTTCATGACATCTCCAAGATGTCCAGTGGTTTCAAGACTTCCCTGCACCACACCTCCGCCATCCTTGTCTTGCGGCTTGGCCATTGGACGCAGACTCGTCTCGATGTAAAGGGTAGACCCGCCTGGACATTTGTAGCATGTATCAAACGTGGACCTCATGTTCAAACGTTATAACTAATATAATAATAGTAATACAGTACTCCAAAAAATAGGGATGTAATTCATAATGTTGCTTGAGTTTAGTTGTTAAGTGTCAATGTTATTAGTATAGCATCGCGTATTTCGTAAAATTAGAAAAGTTCCTCCCTAAAAGTTCAGGGTTAGGTACCATCAATTTTGTTAAAACACACTAGACACAAAAAATTTGTGTCGACACAAGACGTTTTCAAGATCGTACAAAATATTTTAGGCGTTTTTTTGGAAACTTCCAACCGAAGTTGAATTGGCTCGATCATCCTTTAGGTTTAACGCTAATATGTAATTAGTGTATCGCTTTATGTAAGCTCAAGCTAAGTTAGAGGGAAAAATCAGGTTTTAGTACACAGGGCATGAACAACTATCACAAGTAGGTACATTTTCAAAGAACATGTGAAATAGTAAGATGAATAAAACACGGGACGAATTGTAATACCTCACAAATGAAGAGGTATTTTAAGCACATAAACTTTACAACCACCAAATGCAAGTTAATAAAATTGAGCCAAAATGTACATTAAAACATGAATTACCAGAGCTAGAAAATAAACTATTAAATAAATAATTGAAAATCATAAGACGGCTCATCAAAACCGTACAATTTGAAGATAAATCTATCAGAGAAAAGCAGTATTGCAGATGAGCACACGTGACTAGAGCCAGCGGTGCTGTGGTGTTTGACTCACCCGCGAGCCCTCCCCAAGAGCTACGGTAGTGTTCTGAATCAGGTAATCAGGGCGAATTTCCAGCATCTAATGACAGGATTTTTCTAACGAAGGCTTCGGACTCGCCTTCAAAATTAAACTCTAAGTTCAAATCAGGGAATTGACCCATGATGATTGGCTAGTCAAACATTAACTCGTAGAGCTTCACCAAAAGTAGAATCACGTAGGTAAAAAATTCAGCACAGTTCAATTATATAAGAATATATCCACTTACCAGTGAAATGAAAACATTGTCATTCCTTAGTGATCCAACGAATCAGAACAGAGCGCATACATCTACGTAAAAGAAACACTTGCACAAAAGCTCATTAGAAACCAATTTCCATATTTCAGAAATCCTTTGGAAATTATAATTCGCAAACCCTCCCTACAGCGTCACACGAAATCATAATCAATCGTGTATGAGCAACATCTGAACCTCAACTCAGAATACGACACAGTCGAACGACTAACCCATGGCAGTCCAGGCTAGCCCCATGACGACACCAGGGGGCGTGACGTCATACATGCGGTCTGACGTAAACTTGGGCTTGCCAACAAAATCCTCGAGGTTGGACTCTTGGACGGACACGCAGTCTGGCTTGTCGCTGACCAGCGTGAACGCAGTGCGACGCATGATACGCTCAATGAGCTTCTGCAGGCTGCGGACGCCGGACTCGCGACAGTAACGCTTGATCAGTGTCTCTATGGCCTGGGGCTCCAGCTTAATCTGGTCGGTATTGGAGAGATAAATACAAATTCGAAGTAAAGATTTGTGACCGTAGGCCTCGTCTAAGAAATATCTAGCTGTGGATCCTACCTCGTTTTAGACAGATTGAGATTCAGCTACAAAATTGAATGAAGACAGAATTCGTTGTAGGTATTGGTTTTCAGTAATCCGTGAAGTCCAGTCATGGCACTGATTAATAAACATCGACAGAAAAAATAGTTTAGCCACAAGAAATACGTATATTGGCTGATGAACACACTCAGCACCAAGTACTGCTGCTACTTCAGAACAAGGATACACAGTCAAGTGATTCAATCTAACAAGGTACAAACAACAAGTATGTCAAAAAAACTCGCCAAAATAATCCAGAAATTAAAAGAGTTAAGATACACCATGAAAGACAGAAAGACAAGAAGTCACATGCAAGAGATATCACCTGTCCCAAAGAGGGAAAATGAAAAATACCAATTTATTTACTATAAATTTATAATAGGATCCAACCGACTTAGAAGGCACCGTTGCTGGTTTAGCTGAAAGTAAAGTAAAGTAAAGCACGGTCGCCAACAAGCGGACAGACATCATCAACATCCCCAAAGAAGTCCAGTAACTCTACCCACCTCCGAGGAGCTATAAAACCGACCCATGAAACCCTAATTTCAGCAGTACAAACAAAAATGTGCCTGAAGGTTTACCTTTTCTTGTTCTATGCCTGAAGTTTTCATGGCCTGTGGGATGAGGTACGCCTTGGCGATTTCCATCTTCTCCTCAGCCACGTAACCGGAGATGTCGATCATCTCCATTCGGTCTCTGGAAAAGGGTGTAAGTGTAAGTTAACTTGCTCCAAAGCTGACTCGAGGTGGGAGAAGGAATAGATCTTAAAATTATGACTTCTAGAAAATACCTAATCTACATAAATGACAATCGAGAGCGTACTCGATACACAAACAAAACGCAATTCGGTATGCTAATTTGATTGATAAACACGACGCAGTGCATAGTCAACTCACTAACACGACGCAAAACACTTTTCCATTTTACAGATAGAACGTGGTCCGCGTTACATTCAATTTGCGTTTTAATAAAAATACTTTAAAATACGTTCCAGCTAAGCTCCCAATAACGTACATAAGGTCAGAGAAGAAGTCGAGCACATTAGCAGCGCAGGGCTACCCACCTGAGAGGGTCAGGGATGGTGTCGAGCACATTAGCAGCGCAGGGCTACCCACCTGAGGGGGTCAGGGATGGTGTCGAGCACATTAGCAGTGCAGATGAAGAGCACCTTTGAGAGATCTACAGGCACGTCCATGTAGTGGTCCAGGAAGTTGAAGTTCTGTTCTGGGTCGAGCAACTCCAGTAGCGCAGCCGCCGGGTCACCCTGGTATCCTCTGCCGATCTTATCAACCTCGTCTATGAGCACGACTGGGTTCTCTGTGCCGGTCTTCTTCAAGCACTGGCGAGGTGCAAAAATCCAGAATTATAGATACATTGCTTTCTGCATCACAGTGGCACACTGGATATATAGTGCCGGAAGATACAGAAATGAACACGGTTAAAGAATATGTTAGTGTTTCTTCTACGCCATGGGTAAGGATAATAGAAATTAAATATATGGAAACGTAGCCGATCAGAGCATATGAAAAATTAACCATCAAAAAATGAAACCTCACGACTCAAATGCCTTTCAATATTTACAGAAAAGAAACTAACGAGAAACTGGGTAACAATGTACGCTTCATGAAGTAGTAAACGTAAATAATTTTTATGTAATCATCAAAACTAAAAACCAAATTGACAAGAATGAAAAGATAAACGACGAAGATGCCGACCTTGAATTGAGAACGAAAATAAAATTTTACACCTATGAATCTTTATGTCCAATGATGTTGCAGTAGAAAATGAGAGATTCATACACTACGCCCAATGGGATTTCATTTAGCATTAGTTCTACACAAATACAAGTGTAATTGCCTTAGGTACAACATAAAATATGCCGACATTTCCAACACTTGATCTAAGTTGCACCACAACGAGGTCTCAAAACATACCTCTTTGTGACTCCTCAAAAGAAAAGATGCTGAGATTACAGCTTAGAATAATACGTTCAATCCTGAACGAAATAAAAGGGGACTCTTATAAATCCTTAGCAAGTATTACAGAAATTATGAGAGCCAAAAACTTTCCAGTCAGCACGAAACATCATAAACTTTCTTAGAGTTAGTTTATTTTACTTGGCCTATGATTTGAACAAATATCTGCCGTTTTCCTGAATAAGATAAGCTTAAAGCAGCCTAAAATATAATACAATTTTAGAGAGAATAACTTCGCCCTTGCCAGCGAGCAATTTTCTAAGCTCCACGTCCTCCAGCCACCACTAGACAATTGAACAAAAGGTCCACAGTGATACCCAGATACAATTATTATTATATTCCTGGCTTAACCACCGCAGTCAATACTCAGGCACCAAGTCGTACGCAAGCACGGCCGGAGAACATTGAGAACTACAAGTCCACAATATTAGGAGTTGTGCGCATCCTGTTGCAATCCAATGAGCTCATAGGTATTCATTATAAGTGCATGCATAATCAAATGAGAAGCACTAATTCTCACATTGCTGATTAACATCCCACAACTTTTTTAAAACTTCAATTATCTTGTTGCGACTCCCACGAATTTGTAAGACTGCCCCGACGTTACAGCCTACGGCTTCATGCCCTACGAATGTTTTGACAGCATATTCCTAAACAAGTCAGTCCTGAGTACACTCTGACATGCGCAGCACGAAGAGTAACACGTGAGAGCCATCGCGTACACCTGGCAGTCACACACCTGGATCACTTTGCCAGGCATGGCTCCCACGTACGTCCTTCGATGTCCCTTTATTTCAGCCACGTCCGTCATGCCGCCCACGCTGAACCTGAAGTACTGTCAATGAAAAACACGTCAATTCTTAATGCCCAAACAAAGCCAACAGACACTGAATCAAGAAAATTAAATTCAACAGCTACATCTATGAGAGTGGATGTGGTTTTGAACATTTCAGACGCCAATTCTTAAAAAACAAGCAATACTGTAGAATTAAATTGTACCAACTATTATAGCAATTAATAATTCTCTTAAACAATGACGAACAGACAAGTGGTGATATTTGATAAGTTATTTTCCCGTGAATGAAACGTCAACCCTGATCTACAACTTCAGAACCAACAAACTTTTCAGGGATCAGTAAATTGCAGCGTTGCAAAGTTCGAGCGTCAGAACAAATAAGTGCCAAATTGTGACAAAAAAGTACATTTATGTCCGCAGTTGGGATCTATCAAATCTATTAAACTTGTACAATTTTTCCACTTAAGCTCTTAAATTTTTCATTTCTCGCCTATCATCTCTCTATAATGCAGACTTTTCTCTGGCGCCGAGAGAAATTCATAAACATCAAGCTTTTCACCTTCCTGTTGAGTCACATCGCACTACTGACCTTCCTGTTGAGTCACATCGCACTACTGACCTTCCTGTTGAGTCACATCGCACTACTGACCTTCCTGTTGAGTCACATCGCACTACTGACCTTCCTGTTGAGTCACATCGCACTACTGACCTTCCTGTTGAGTCACATCGCACTACTGACCTTCCTGTTGAGGGCACGAGCGATGGACTTGACGATGCTGGTCTTGCCTACGCCAGGCGGGCCGTGGAAGCAAAGAATTTTACCTTGCGTTGTACCACGCAGCTGTGCCACAGCGATAAATTCTGCCGTAAAACGGGTCGCATCATTCAACGCCTAACAATGTATGCTTCAAGATATCCTTGTAAAAATTCCAGAATGAAATTCTAAAATGAAGCGAACGTTCCTCACACATGTATAATTATGAACTTTGGCACTAAGCGATCTTCCTAAACAGAAATGGCAAAAATGAATAGAATTATCGTACAATCACTACTCAACTATAGCTAATTATCACTAACAAAAGCTCAGTCAAATAATATCAAAACTGTACCTCCACCGCAGCGATATTCATGTCAGGTAACAGATTTATAAGACAAACTGCTCGTTCTGAAAATTCCCGCGACCTGTACTCAGGAAATACAGTCTTTCAGTTGACCAAAGGAATGTGCGCTTCTAAACAAGTAAGATCGTACAGCTTTTGTCAAGAAGAAACGCTGATTGTCTGCCCATGAAGCCATACCGTTCTTCAGAGGTTTCCTCCGCTAGTTGGTGCAGTAAATTCAGCAACAATACTTGTGCATGTTTGCAGTTGACAGAGTTTCAGTTCAAGAGTACGATCAATATTTTTCATTTTCCATGCTTGATTTCCGGAAGGTCATAAACAAGGGTACTTCAACCGGAGCTCAACTGCTCGTATTCTCACATACGCTCGTCCTTACAATGAGATATTTTTATCAGCCATAACTCCTCCTACTCGAGCGGGTGTTCCACTGTCCACAAACAATGATTTCTTAGTAGTTTTGGCACAACATTTTTGGGAGAAACATAGCCTCATAAAAATACATTCCTCTTTTACAGATGTTTATACGGCGCAACGTTCTTTTATTTTGGAATACCATACTTAACATTTCTCTTACTAACTATCTTACGCATTCATAAACAAAAATCCATCGCTAACTCTTAAAATTTTCCAATCAAACTTTTTTAAACGATAGACAGCAAGACCTTGCAACTCACCCAAAATTCTTTTCTTGACATCCTCCAAGCCATAGTGATCCTCATCCAGTATTGTCTTGGCCTTCTCTAAGTCGAGATCCTCCTCGCTGGTGACACCCCAGGGCAAGATGGTCAGCCAGTCGAGGTAATTGCGAGTCACGCTGAACTCAGACGAGTGGTTGTCCAAGAACCCCAGCTTGTTCAGCTCCTCATCTATCACCTCAATGATCGGCTCAGGTACTGTTTTTTCCTAAGGTACACACGTAAACTTTCATGTTACGACCACCCTGTGTGGGTTTACATGAATTTATTTACTAGAGTAGCTTTTAACCTGTTAACGGCTAGCGTCGACTCATGTCGATCTGATAAAAGGCAGACTTACTCGTAACTGTCCGCTAACAGGTTAAGAGAACGTAAATTATCCTTTCCTTATGATAGAAAATGGAATTTTCGTATTTTTTAATAAGAACGCAGATTTTACAACCTTTCAGTTTGGATTTAAAAGGAGCTTACTAGATTATTCACAACGACAGCGTGAATTGTACCTTTCCTTATGATTTCAGTAAAATTTCCAAAGACATTTTAATGTGAACTTTAATTTTAAGACTTTTCAAAGTAAACTTAAGAAGAATTTTGTAAATTATTCTGCAACCTGTCTCCTTGACTTTCATGACAGTACTTAAACAACCAGACTAACATAAGATAATTCTTTTTAAAAATAATCATTCATAGTCTTCCACTGAAATTTAAGAAGAATAAGAAAGATAACTCCCTATTACTCCATTAGGACCCTACAATACCAGAGATGGATGGTACTAAATTGGGAGAATGTATAACATATAATCTATCAATTTTTACATATATGTATGCAAAAATTCAGCAGTAAGTAACACACGAAACTGAAAAATCAAATTTTCCACTTTAAAATTAGTATTTAAATATTAAAAAAACCTTTAGTCTGGCGCGGAACTTCTCCTCGATGGCCTCCTTGTCGTCCTTCTCGAGGCCGAGCTCCTTCTTTATGACCTTGAGCTGCTCGTTGAGCATGTACTTGCGGTGGTGGGTACGCACTTTCTCCTCCACTTCCTGTGGTCAACACCAGCACGTCCATTAAGCCTCAACAACAGCATTACACGTAATTCAAATCTCAAAAATGGAAGGACATCTTGCTAGAGAGAATACACTAGAGAATATAGAGAGAGAACATATAATATAGAGAGAATGTGTATGTATACGTGACAAGCTGAATTAACTACAATTCCATTCGGTACGGTAAGTAGAGAATAAACAAGACTGGAAAAGAAGTTAGTTGTGCGGTATGCCCATTTATACATGCCATTGGCCACAGCGTCCAACTAGCTATGTCCGACAACTAAAAACTTCCTTCGTACTTCATAGAACCAAAAAAACGATTTCCATTCTAGGGAGATGACAAGGAAGAGAAGAGAAAATTGAAGAACTAAGCAGGAAACCTACACATGTTGAAGAAATATTTTGATAGATCGTAAGAAAGGACAGAGAGATACTTTTCATTGCCACCAATACCTAAATCATCAGCTGTATTATGGTATTACAAAAATTTTAAATAGACAAAAACTATCGGATATTAAACAGTTTTCATTCACTAGCATTACTATCACTGATACTGGTAGTTACGAAACCGAAACGTAGGAAATGAAGAAAAATTTCAGTTTATGACGAAAGCTGCGCAAAAAAGATACTTAAGGATACTTTGATCACCCAAAAACAAAACAATAAAATGACTCAAAGTCAAGCACTGTCTTTAGTTTATTGCTTACTTTACATCTTTGGCAATTCAATTCAATTAAACTAAATGAAGCAAATTACCAAGAAAATAAGACCTAATACTAGTTAATTCGTAAGAGGGGGTACCAAGTCTCATTTCCAGCCGTGACCACACAACACACCTTGGCAATGGATGCTTGCAGTTTGCTGAGCTCGTACTCCTTCTTGACTAGCGCCAGTGCCAGCATAAGCCGCTCTCGGATCTGCAGCACAACCAGCAATTAGAACAAGCATCTGCGCAAAATTCTGGTCACATCAGTTGCAGGTCGAAGGATCCGTAACCGCGGGATTTTATTTGCGTTAGATACTTTAACCGTAGAGGTACTTTAATGACGGTGGTGAGAGAGGTGGCTGCTGACGAGTGAATGCAAATCGCAGTAACGCTTGACCTTAGTCATGTAGCTACTATGCTTTACCAATAAACAGTGTCTTTAGAAAGACATATCACTGCTTACACTCTTTAGAAAGATATATCACTGCTTACACTCTTTAGAAAAACATTTCACTGCGTACACACAAATGAAATAGCTAGATATTTGAAGTGTAAATTAGAAGCTCGTAGGGGTTCACGTTGCATGCAGAAACATACATTTTTTCCTCTTAATATTCTGATTTCTGCATTGCAACGTGAAATGGTAAGGGTCCTGAACAAGCAATGATATATGTACTCCTCTAATTAAACACTTACGGGTGACATTAATCAAGAAGGAATTGTCAGAGTACGTTATAAACCACATAAAAATAATTGAACAACAACGCCCATATCCTATCCAGCCAACTGCTTACAAGAATGCCCAGTTAGTTTAGCTAAGCGTCAACTGCAACACGCGGTGCTCTACCTCATCGCTCTCAAGCGCACTTGCAGCACTCGCCTAGTCTTACATTTTGCTCTTCCAGAATTTGCTGGAGCTCAGCCGGCGACGCAGAGGTGAGAGAGGCAGCCAAGTCTGCCAGGTAGACGGGGTTGTCGACGACGCGCTGGCCCTGCTGGATCATCTGCTGGACGCTCTCGCGGTACAGTGGGTTCAGGGTGATGATGTCGCGGATGCTCTTAATGATTTCTTGAGTCACTGCCTGCCACACAATATAAACAAAACGATAAATCAAGATAACGAAATTACATTCATGTGAAAAGACCATATTGATTGGAATAAGTCAAGAAATGTTATTCCACTATGTAATGATACACAGTTTGTTGCTTGCTTGCTTGGTCCGTCTCTCTGTCACGCTCCTAAGGATTTAAATAGGAGGAAATTCCGTAGGGTATACATGTATTGTAAGCATTGTATTGTGGATACCAAAGACACATCCTTCAATGTGGAAACTCCTTCGCAAAGCCCGCGTCCACTGGCAAATCAAATGAACAAGTTCAGCGAAAAAACAACTTAAATTTTCACTCGTGGGTGTACTAGTTAATAATAAAATACGCGGACTGTCATGTTTAGAGTAGCAGAGTTTTCAACAAAAATACAGCATAAAAACTATACCAAAGAGGTGTATGTTAGACTTCTTATGAAAAGAATAGAATAGAATAAGGCAATAGGAACGAACCGTTTGGCCCATTCTTGGTTCAATACCGAAGTCCCATGCCGAAAAGCCCCACCAACTTCAAGAAAATGTATTCCCTCGCTCAAACATTTCAGAAATGAGGCAAAGCCTTATAAGGGTTGTACATGTATAAATGATTATACATACATATTATATGTATATTATTATAAATGATGTATAAACGATTTATTTATCTACTCGCATTCTGTATTCATGCTTTTAGCATTCGTTTTGTAATCTTAACAGATATGCCTCCATCTTTCAGTTGACTTTATTAACATCTTTACCTAAAATACACCCGACTTCAGTCCTTAACCAGATACTTCATAGGAAGAGTAACAACTCCCCTCTAACTCTAACATAGCACAGCATGCTACAACTCCCCCTTCACTGAATCCTGCGAACCCTGTTGGAAGCCCAGTTAGCAAAGTTAAAATATCCTAATACCACCCAGTAAAGGATGGTGAGAACAGCTTCCTGGCATCATTGTGTTGATTATTGTATACAATGAATACATGGACGCAATACAAGCACTTTTTATAAAACATGAAGCATTGTCTTCAGATTGTGTCCACGAGCAGAGGTTGTGACAAGCGCTCTGAATTGTAACTTAAACTTAGCAGTAACTTATCACACAGTAAAGATCTAGATTACCAGTACGACAACTGCATAATGGCATTTACTTCTAATGATGACAATCCTGCTTTCAAACCTCAAACATAAAATTCATCGGTCTTTTCTAACTACAATAATAAATACCGGCAGGACGCGTGGAAATTCCACGGGATGAGAAATATATATAATCAAATATGTTCTGATAAAGCTGATACTTTTCTGAATCGCGCAAAGAATTAGTGTTTTGAACAGGTAAACCCATAAAACGCAGCAAATATGTGTTTATTAACAAAATAGTGTCCATTGTATTTTAAATTTAGAACTGACACAAATATGATAAAATTCGGTAGCTATGATACTGCAAATTCGACGAAAGCGTAACGGATGGACTAACTAACTAAGGAAGGAACAAGCAGAATATTATATAGATGATGATTAATTGTTGCATTGGTAATAATACCCTAGTACTATTGATGCACGAGACCAGCTTTATGCTCAATAATTTCCCGATAGACCTTGCCATGACACTAAAAAATAATAATAAAATATTTTGTTTGTTCATTTCAGGAAACTATTATTTACAAAAATTGCAACGTTTATCATCCAGATGCTAAGAAACTCAGACGTTCCATACTCAAGCGATACAAAGACATCACAAACCCTGTCTCCAAGTTCAATTAATCGTAGTACAGAAAAGCCAAATTACACGCATTACAAAAATGCAACTACAGAACAAATAAAAAAACAGTGAGACTTACTTTTATTTCCTCAGTGATATCGAATTTATCGAGGTAGACATTCTCGACCTTGACCATCAGCACGCGGTCGGAGGTAGAGGAGGGTATAGGAGGGATATCGGAATCACCCTCTACCGCAGCCCCGTCGCTTGCATCCTTCTCACTCAGCTGCTGAACCAGAACAGTAGAGAACAGTAGAGATATCGTCTTGTGTTTCTGTATATTTTGAACGAATCAGACCGCAAATGAGAAAGATTCCTTATTGCGCTTGCTTTAAGGCAAGTGAAAATTTTCGCGGCTAAATGGAGTACATTTATGTTTATATGTTGTGTTGTTTGCTGTATGCTGATGACATTGTTGTGGTTAGTGAATCAGAACAGGAACTGCAAAAGGATGCTGGAGATTTCAAGGTCAAATTTGGAGGAAGTAAAAGTAAAAGTCATGGTTATAAATGGTGATGAGACTGACAGGGATGGAGAGGGGAATATTGGAGAAGTTAAGATAGGCAGAACTAAGGAATATAAGTACCTGGGATGTATGTTGAGTGAAGATGGATGTGCGAGAGCAAAAGGTGAGAAACTGGTAAAAGCTATGCAGTGGTGGGGAAAACTAAGCAGTGTGGCCAAATATAGAGTAAATAAGTATGAATGTGTCAGAGGAATTTGGAAGTATGTTGCGGTACCTAGCATAATGTTTGGTATAAATATTATAACATGGAATGGAGATCTAGAAAAGTTGGAGGTGCTGCAAAATAGGGTAGGGCGTTTGGCATTAGGCGCCCCAAAATGGACGACTGTAGAAGCTATTAGAGGGGATCTAGGATGGAGTCTGTTTTCTGAAAGAATGGTAAAGGCTGTGTTGAATTATATGGTGAGAATTGAGCGAATAGAGAATAAAAGGTGGGTCAAACAAATCTTTGAATGGAATCTGAGTGAAAATCATTGGGAGAAAATTTGCTGGGGGCATGCAAGAAAACTGAAGATTCAGAAGACTGTTCATATTAGAATTGGAAGACCTATGGACGATTGGTTACTGAGAGGTCATGGAGGTAAAGGACTGGAGTGTGATTGCAACAAGTGAAAGAAAGAAATTGAAAAACTAACAAAAGTGTACGGCCTGAACAAATGGAAGCATAGTATGAATGGGAAAACTACTTTAATTTGGTGTGCCAGTAAGAATGTACCAAGGTTTGAAATGGTTTATGATGGAAGTTTTGGCAGCCAACTCTTGTTTGCCGTCAGATGTAAGGCATTAAGTGTGAATAGGCGTACATGGAGGTGGAATGAGGGGAATACAAGGTTATAAATGCAGTGTAACAGAGGAGTAGAGGAAATAGTTAAACATCTGGTCTTAGAATGTAGTAAATATGAACACGAGCGAGAGAGCCTCATGGATGTGGTCCATGAGCAGTATGGAGAGAACAAGTGGAATGCAAGGTGTGTTGAAGGGGACTCTGGTATATGTTATCTTGTGGGGCTGAATGAGGAATGTAATATGACTATTGTGGATGAGATGAAGTATTTCTTAGTACATGCGTGGGGTAAGCGATATTGATGATTGGTCAGTTTCTTTAAATGTGACTACCTGCAGAGCACTGCGTGTGTGTTGAAGGGAATTGGACTGGCCCTAATCTAAGTCTAAGTCTATGTTATGAACTACAATTAAACTAAACTTGTCCTCTCTTAACAAAGATTGTGACAAAAATGAGCCGATCTCTCACTGTAGCGTCCCCATGATCAGATGTAATAAATATATTCAGATTCATATGCTTGCATTTCTGCCCCATATGCATTTTGATCAAAGAAGTTAAGATTAAGATACTTTCATTTTGATCTCCTGTGTAAATACAGTAAATAAATTTATAGCAAGATACATTTCTGTCAACATCTACTGACACAGTGAATAAATTTAGATTAAGACACTCGTATTTGAGCCTCCTTATACACAGTAAATAAATGTTGACTAAGAAACTTGCATTTTTGTCCCCTTGCGCAGCAGAAGCATCAGAGACAGGCTCAGCAGCAGGAGTCTCCTCCACAACAGCCTCTCCATTCCTGGTTTTGCGCTTCTTCCTGCTCCTCCTCATAGAGTGTGTCGCAGCAGCTGCTGTGGGGGCGGTAGCATGGCATGAACCACAGAGTTATGCTACTGGGATACTTGAGAACATGGCGGACAACATAGTTATGCTACTAGGGTACTTGAGAACGACATTACGGACAAAAGAGCTAGGCTACTGGGATACTTGAGAACATGGCGGACAAAAGAGCTAGGCTACTGGGATACTTGAGAACATGGCGGACAAAAGAGCTAGGCTACTGGGATACTTGAGAACATGGCGGACAAAAGAGCTAGGCTACTGGGATACTTGAGAACATGGCGGACAAAAGAGCTAGGCTACTGGGATACTCGAGAACATGGCGGACAACAGAGCTAGGCTGCTGGGATACTCGAGAACATGGCGGACAACAGAGTTATGCTACTGGGATACTTGAGAATATGACGGACAACAGAGCTAGGCTACTGGGATACTTGAGAACATGACGGACAACAGAGCTAGGCTGCTGGGATACTTGAGAACATGGCGGACAACAGAGTTATGCTACTGGGATACTTGAGAATATGGCGGACAACAGAGCTAGGCTACTGGGATACTTGAGAACATGACGGACAACAGAGCTAGGCTGCTGGGATACATGCACTTAGATGTTTGCGCAGGCACAAGTGCAAGATTCAAACAGAGGCACAACCAATCAGCAGCATGAACGCATCAAGCGTTGTTCTATGTTCTGGGGCATGGATGTACTACAGCAGGGCAGCTGTTTCCTGCGTTACATTGCCTTGCATTATGTGCACACCTTCGTATCTCAGAGCAACCTATCTCAGCCTCTGCCATACTCAACACGGACTTATCAAAATAAAACTAGCGCTAACAAACGTGTTCATCATAACATTTGAACAGTATTAGCTCAAATTTTAGGACAGTGTGCAAAACTAATATCTCTAACATGAAATAATAATAAATTTGAACTTAACGATATACTGATAGAACGTCCATTGAAGCCAGATGATTTTAAGTCGCTGTAGCATACTTTTGTACAAGCTTCGGAAATTACGAGGTTAAGTCGATGTTGCAAGCAATCATTTTACAACAAGTAATTACTTAGTAATCATTAAGTAATCATCTTTTTAGACTATCATCCTGAATGAAAAAACGCTTCCAAATCCGAAATGAAAGGATCTGTAAATAATTATTAGTATTATTCAGTTATTTGGGTTGGAACCACAGTTCTACTCAATTAAAGTAATCATGCAAATGAAACTGAGTAAGATTTAGTTTAAGCAGCACAATAAAGTTTTGAATTTTCCTCTTGTTGCTGACACAATTCTCCAACTAGAAAAAACAAGAAAGCAAAATCAACTCAAAGACAACAGGGTAAGGAAATGAGGAAAAGACAGAAACAATGACACATGTACATCAGATAACCGGAACTGAACGCAAGGTAAAGAGAAAGGCCACACTGATTGGCAGGATCTACTGTGAAAATCTTGGTGAGCTGGAGAGGAAATGAGAGACAAAGTCATGCTCAAGATTCCAGCGTGACATGGAGACAGTGGTTGCTAAAACTGGCTTCTATTTTGAACTAGTGGACCCACATGTGAAAATTCGCGTGTTTTTTACTGAACTTGTTCGTTTGATTTGCCAGTGGACGCGGGCTTTGCGAAGGAGTTTCCACATTGAATGATGTGCCTTTGGTATGCACAATACAATGCTTATAATACATGTATACCCTATGGGATTTCCTCCTATCTAAATTCTTAAGAGCATGATAGAGAGACAGACCAAGCAAGCAACAGACTGTGCATTATTAAATAGTGGAATACTTTAATAAGCCATCTTTGTGCTGTGAAAACAGATCACTGATCACAGTTTATATTTATAGATATGCTACCAGGAAATCCAACATAGCAGATGCAATAGTTAAGTTCAAGGCCCACAAGACAAACATTTCGAGTAGAATGCATTTGTGTTACTGTGTATATTTTTAATTAAATTCATTATGAGAATATCTTATTGAAGGGTATTAGCTGACATTTTCAAGAAATAATGTGCACTAATCTATATAAAACGATACAATGACAAACTCAAGTGCTTAAATTTTACTGGATCATTTCTTTTCTTGCTACTCAATAGGCAATAAACATGTTCTAAACCGCAACAACCATTTTTTACCTTGCCAAGTAGTAAAACGTATATGAATTGTCAAGAATTCAACCCTCTCACTACTATAGGCAGCTCTAGATCCACTAAATCATGTTCACATTGACTAAAGTTATCTCTGCTTGCTGTGACCATGACGCTAAGGAGGGACACCAAATGTTGTGTTCCCAGCAAGCAAAAGGTTGAAAAAAAATTTTTATCCTATTGATATGCGCCTCCTCTACCTCTCCTAAATTTTCCCCTCACAAGTTTTTTCCTTTGCACTCTCACTAGCAGTGTCATTCTGGATGTCTTCTTCAGAGAGTTTTTCCACAATAGAGATTCTGCGATGAGCCATCACGATGATGCGTAGCTTGTTGCCCATATCCTGCAGCTCGTGGATTTGAACAAACGTCCCAACAGGATACAAGTCAGACAAATTTTTGACCACACCATCAGTATTGCTGAAAAAGAAACAATTGACTCAGCAACACATCATAACATGACTAAATCAAGCAATTCTTTCAAAATGGTTTTGCTAATGAAGTTACATAAAGTAACATCATATTTACTACAAAGAAAATACTGAAAAAGTATTGTGGATATTAGAACAAGCAAAAAGGTAGTCATTATAAAAAAAAATTCAGAAAGAGAAGTTTTCCAGACCTTGATTTAGGCTCTACCTGAACACTAGACCTAAACACTGCTAAAAAAATATATAACTTGATATGATATCAATAACTGTACTTTGGATATCAATTCTAATCTTAGAGCAAATGGAGATATTTAAAATAAAATTTTAATACATTCAGGGCAACTTAAAGGTCCATGAAGTAAATTGGACTTGGGAATTAGAGACTTACTTCTCATCTCTTTTCATAAAAACACCAGCATACGGTTGATTTAGTTTAACTTTTCTTCGTACGAGGGCAATCAGGTCATTGTCAATTATCTGGAAGAAAAGTTCACCATTAGTTGGCTCAAGACTTACAGAAACAGGTACAGGATAACAACATTAAATTTAAAATCTTATAATGATACCAAGAAAACATAGAACAGAAAGTTCTTTGAAATGCTAAGAATTACATATTATCATTCAGTAAATAAAAATTCTGCAACTTTTAACATTTCACAGGCTGAAAATTTGCCTTCATAACAGCTAAACTTCAAAATTGAGTTATGAAGATGTGTGGATAATAACTTTGGGTTCAGATCACTTAAGAACTATCAGATATACTTGTTCATGAGATTTCATCAAATACAATTAAACCAGAAAACACAACATTTTTCAAAGTGTTTTAACAGTAGCAGGCAGCATTTCAAGATGACAAAAAAATTGAAGAAAAAGATGGACATAAAAGCATCAAAAACACTCAAGTAGGAGGTTAATTGTAAGACATTCTAGCCTCCCAGAGAAGAAATGAGAAATTCTAAAGCAGTACACT
Source organism: Trinorchestia longiramus (assembly GCA_006783055.1). NCBI lineage: Eukaryota > Metazoa > Arthropoda > Malacostraca > Amphipoda > Talitridae > Trinorchestia > Trinorchestia longiramus. The sequence continues at coordinate 2,421 of VCRD01001517.1, read as the reverse complement.
GCTAAAGTTAACAAAATATAGAAGGTTCATAAGCCCTTTACTTTTACTGAAGCTCAAGATATGCTGGAAGACAATCCATTCAGAAGATAAAATGAAAAATGTTATCACATTGTAATTCTTTTTTATAATGCTGACAGGTAAAAAACAAAATATAAAAATATCTTGCAATATTTTGAGCCATAAGTACCAACAAAACAACAATGCACTTGAAAAAAATTCAGCTAGATTATCATGCTACACAAGAATAAGCTTCCATTAGTTTAAATAAAATTGCAGCAGACAGGTTTGTTTGAATATGACTTGAGGCATTTTCAGCATTTCAGATCTTTCAAGTTTTCAGTCAAGACTTGTAAAGAAACCAATCCTTAATTACTGTGGTTTAACATTTCTCATAATATGTCAAAGAAAATATATGATATTTAATTTCCTAATTATAATGTTGAGATACTTATTAATCAAAATGACTACAATCAAATTCATTATGAAAATCTCCAGTCCATAAAATTTTGGCAACTAAGATTAAACTCTGCAGTAGAACTAGCATGCAATAGTAGTTAGAAAATAAAAGATCAAAACATTTGTTGTCAAAAAAGTGAATAGTCTTCTACAATTATAATTACAAGCTTGATTTAAATCCTCCAATGGAACATATTCTATGATGGAGCCACATTGAAGATACAAAATATTAACTCATAGAAGTAACTTGACAATTATTGTTACAGCTCAAAAAGTAATTAATAAAATCATTATGTACACCACCTGATTTTATACATTTCATGCCTAGGTGCAACATGAGATATATATCTTGCAACTGAACATGTGTTAACAGTCAAAAATGCTATATATTTCTTTTCTATGTGATTTTTAAAGTTGATTAGATCATGACAACACACAATATTTATTTATCCTTTTTCAGAACAAAACAGCCATTTGGTGAAATTAGTACCTTAATTGTAATTCTTCAAATTATGAAAAATTCATGTTATAAATAAATGAAAATAAGAGTCTTTAAGCATCAAGTGCTTCAGCAAGGAAACCTAATCAAAACCAGCTGCACTCTCAAATTAAAACTTTACATGTAACACACAGACCATGCGTGATAGAAAACACCTCTTACAAATGAGGCAAAGCATGCTATAAGAGCAAAGATTTTTTTTATGTAATGGCAAAAAACAAGTCTTGAGTAATTGTCATACAAAATTTGAAAAATGAAAATTCTCATAACAAAATTATGTTTATATCAATGTGTTCTTGGTCTTATTTTGTAGGTTAACTACTAAAGCAAGCTGGGCTGTCAGATTTTAGTACAACAGAAAACAAAATTTTTAGCTGGTAACACCTTTACCCATGTAGCACAGAGCACCTCAAATAATACTAAATAAATAGATCTATAACTTCAATACCAAGCATACTGGTTAGCTGCAATTTTTTCTGAAACTAAAAACTTCCATTTTTAATACATTAAAACATTACATGTTTCAAAATTCAACTACAGCTCAACTAAATCATCAAACTCACCTCAATTATTTTAATAAACCGTGGAAACACAGGATTCCTGTTAAGTGCTATCACTGGAACATTAGGCCAGTGCTCAGGAACTGTAAGTGGAACGGGCAGATTGTGAAAATGAATTTCTTCTTGCTCTTCATGTATCGAGTCATCTTCAGGAGGAGCACAGTACGTTCTAACTTGTTGATAGCTTACAGGTGTTATGAGCTCCACACTGCGATAGCTTCTTAGACTGATGCCATTACAGACAGGTGACTCGAGGTGCAGGCTATACTGTCGCAACGGCGGCACAGCTAATGTTCTGGCATGCCGACTAACAAACTGAGACACCAGTAGGGGCTGTCGATATGGCACTGATGTTCTCGTAGAATGAGAGTAGTTTCTAGATGCGTACACAATCGTTGATTCTAAGTTACTAGTCAGGCACTTCAATTTGCCAAATTTTTGGAAAATGCCTAATTTTGACATAGCGCAAGCATACGCCATCTTTCTGGTAAGACCGCCAGCAGGAGAAGTACTACTACGACAACCGGCGCTTGAAAGCGTGGGGCTGATTCACGACGGTCGACTACTGTATCACATCACATCTGTTACAGCGGAAGAGTTAAAAATGACTGAAATTTTTACGGAAAACTCTGATTGAATTCTCATCTTCATAAGTCTACAGTTAAAGTTTTTTCCTACCTTAGGTTGAACGTGATATAACTTGTACAACTTTTTTGCATTTTTTACAAGTGAATTAATATTTTTTCCCTTCTCATGATGCGAGTCGTGAGACAAATAGACCCAAGGGAATACATCATTGCAGGTTTCGCACCAACCAGGGATCTTAGACTTAGACTTAGACTTAGATCGAGGGCCAGCGTTTGGCTGGGGCCTTTGTAACGGCCTTCAATTCCCTCCAATACACAC
>VCRD01001516.1:82234-126293 GCA_006783055.1 Trinorchestia longiramus | reverse complement strand
AGTGAGGCCTGTATTTGTATTATTAGGTTATAATTCGTAATTGTTCTAGGACATACTGAATATTGGAGGTGTATGCTGCATACAACAGCCATGAACTCGAGTGCAGTGTTCGATTTTGCGTGGCAACTAAGAAAAAAATCGTCATTCAAGGCTAAATTAATCCAATCTAGTTAACTAAGATAAAATGAATAATATATAAATTACGATTTCACTCATTATTTTTGGCTATTTAGCCTAGACCACTATCATCATTTTGTTTACTGCTGAAAATTACGGTTAAATTCCTAAATAGCAAAATTACCGTACGTAATGACAGTTCGAACGCTCGTAACCATTTCTGTTCTTTTTTCGTAACTGGTTTCCTTGAATCCATCTTCCAACAGCTGGTAACTTCTCACCAGGTGGTGCAACAAGAGGAAGGTTGACCACCTGAAGACTAAGACGCACACTCAAGTGGAAAGAATCATCATAGAGGGGACAGCCGCGACCATGACCAGCGTGGGGGTTGTCAGAGAGGACGTGGTTGATGGGAACACCCAAGTTATGACTCTCATGGCGTGATTTAAGCTCAGACTCGTGAAAACTAGCTCGTAAAACAGATTTCTAGTCACAGCATCGAGAAGGCAAGAATTTTGGTATCAAAAGTCCTTTTTTTAATAAGTTTTGGCTGTTTGGGCGCTTTTTTGTGAAAATGATGAAGCTCCCCAAAACCAGTCCGTAGAAACTTAAATTACTCATCAACGTTACGAGCACCTGAGTCATATTTTGGTACTCTCTTTCCCAAATGTTGTCCAGCATTAACAGTGCACTAAGTGCAGTCAGCTTTATCATCAGTCCGTACAAAAAACACGGAACGCTGAAACGAAATCGTCCTTTTTCTACGTGATAATGAATTGTTCCAGAAACTTTCAGAAAAGTTAAAATCAACTTTAAAATTAAATTTTTCATTTTGGCTAAGGTATGAATTCGCCACCAACTCTTGAAAAATTTAGAAACAGAATTCTTTAGAGAGTTCAGAGTATTGTATTAGCTCTGAAGACGTGTTTGGCATACAGAGTATGCACCACTACTGTATTTCTCTCGCACTGCACCGGGCACATTCTTGCAGTAACGTTGACTTCTGACTAATGAACATTTGCTGAACACCAAGAAGTCAAGACTTAGAAGAGTGTTCATAAAATATTAGGCGATCCTGTGCCGCAATTACTGAATAACGCCCCTGGTCGTTACTGCCTTGGGTGCTCATCAGTTTAATGAGGTTACTCGGCTCGCTCACATTAATGCATTAATGAGGTTACTTTGTTCACTCACATTAATGCATTAATGAGGTTGCTTTCCTCTGTCACATTAATGAATTAATGAGGTTGCTTTGCTCTCTCACATTAATGCATTAATGGACTTATTTTTCTCCCTCACATTAATTACTGGATGGTTACTTTGTCCTCACACGTTAATGCATTAATGATCTCCGGCAGACAGACACAAGACCTGGGGATGATGTGGTTGGTGACTACATCCTAGACTTCTGTTCAGCCTTCAGTCACTTCTGTAATAATTATTTCTTAATGAATTGGCCTCGTCCATCTTGATTATCATTGTTTTAATAATGTTCTTGATTATCTAGACAAATAAAAAGTAATCTGCAAAAATATATTCGAACAGAGGATGTAAATTGAAACAATGATCAAACACGTCTATTGTTCAACACTTTGAGAACTGAGAAGACTGAAAGAAACCAGGAATCCTTTGTACAAGAGCTGAATAAAACATTATACCAGAAACTGGCTGCTCATTTCATCGAATCGAGCTGGCATTTACGGTTTTTTTAAAGAACGATAAATTGCAAAAATCAAATGGATTTATTAAACCATATTCAATAATCCATTCAGATCACCGTTTAGAAAAAGTGTTTTATTGCATAACATGCCATAAAATATGTGATGTATGGTAGATTTTCCGCTTTATTTTGAAGCTTCTGTAAATGTTAAATTATTTGTCAATTCAACTAACTACAGATGATAAAAATATCATCCTCACAAAGCCTCTTTTGTAATAGCTATGAAGAGTACATGGAGTACATGAATGAAGTACGTGGCATAATAAAACAGCAGTAAAATTTGACTTGTGTAAGGAAAAAATTTCTTATTCGTATTCTTATATTTGTGTTCCACTACAAAAACTTACCTTAGTTGTTTCTGTACTTTTTTTAATCAACTGGTAGGTTTAATTTTGAATTCCTAATTCGAGAAATAAATCTGACTGACAAATTTAAGAAAAATATATCCCAAGAATTAATTCTTTTTTGCTTAACTGGCAAAAGTGAACGCCTCATAAAACATACCACCTTTGATTTTAGCCGTCCCGTTTCCTTGGAAGCAACAGGATTCTTCATATTTACATTCACTTTGAAAATGATAAGATTTCACACAAGAAAATTTTACATCCCTTCATAGCACGATGTAAATAGCTCAAACCAAATAATTTCCAGCAGAGGAAAAAATTTATCCCCTACATTACAATTTGAGAACAGTAAGTAATAACACTAACTGACAAAACTTTTACAGGTTGTTACTGAATGATGACCTACACTGGGTGTGTTGACCACACACACACAACAGCACCATACTTGGTGTGTGGTGTAGTTGTAGCAGCAGCGAAACAAAGGAGTTCTCACGGACGGTTTTCATGTGCGACCTACAGACGGCTGGAAGGTGAACTATTTTATGATCTGATAGTAATTTAAGAACTTTGATTTACAATGGAGATTATTTGTGTATGGAAGAAGAAGTACGAGTATATTCTGTACTAATGAACTTGAGTAGGAAAATCAAACAAGGAGTGTATTTTAGGTTTACGTGCGTTTATTTAGCGCTGAATTTATTCGTCTTCATTTAGCGTTTTATTAATTTACAATAATTTAGGACTGAATTCATTTCTTCTAATTTAGGACTCAGTTAGTCTGCGTTAATTTAACTCGAAATTTACTTGCGTCAACTTATCGCTAACATTTAATAACGTAATTGAAGAAAATTATTTTGATAAGCAACTTGTAGTATGTTTCTTTTTGTCATAATTTATAAGACTGTAATATGATTTAAATTAAATCGACGGTTTGAGCAGTTTTAAATATCAACCTTGAAGTAAAATTGACAGGAATTTAAAACAGTTTTGAATTATTTTAGACATTTGAATAAAATAATCTATAACAGATATATATATGCATTACTTATAGTATTATTGTTTTAGCAGTCTAGAACATCCTGAGTTTCTGCAATGATCTTGTTTAGAATTCTTTTAAATGTTAGAAATGTTTCAACAGACATCAAACCAGTAATTACTCAGCTGATTTGATCTTCAAAACCAAAACAATTTGATGACATTGTCCAGTACTAAGCAAAAAGAAAACAATCATCAAAACATTGTTTACAACTCAGACAAACTGCAATACCAGAATGATGTCAATTTAGTTCTTTAATTCTCTTGAGAAACACAGGCTTTGGAAGAAAGAAGCGTTAATTTCTCCACCAAGACACAATAGTGGAAAAATAGAGGAAAAAGATTATATGTCTATATTTTATGGACTTGATTTCAGGTGCTGTACTCCTCAATCTCAATGCCCACTCCTCAATCTTCATGTCCACTCCTCAATCTTCATGTCCACTCCTCAATCTTCATGCCCACTCCTAAATCTTCATGCCCACTCCTCAATCTTCATGTCCACTCCTCAATCTTCATGCCCGCTACTTGCAGCAGCAGCACCGCCCATCCCACACACGCGTTTAGTACCTGCAAAAATACAAAAGAAGATAAATTTCTGCGCAGGAAAATAGACGCTCGAATCAATGATGCCAGCAACTACAGTATAGGTGACTTTTGTGATGTTATCAATGTTGCAGGTAGTAATGAGTGCGTGAGTGTCTACCATTTGTGAAATGTGAAGCTCCCAAAATTAAAATGTGAAACAAATTTCCTTTTCAGCCCAGAGCTTCGAAAGTTTGACTCAATACGAACGTTAAACCCAAAATTTAGAATTCAATATGCTTTAGATTATACTTCTATCACCAATTGACGGCCCATACCCACCTTGTTGACGACCTAACCTAACCTAATTTGACGCATAAGTAACAAATAGCCTGAAACATGAGTAACAAATAGCGTGAAACATGAGTAACAAATAACCTGAAACATGAGTAACAAATAACCTGAAACATGAGTAACAAATGACTTGAAACATGAGTAACAAATAACCTGAAACATGAGTAACAAATAACCTGAAACATAGATAACTACTAACGATGAAATTATGATAATGAAAGGTTTATAGAGCAGTTTTCACAGAGGTTCAGCGCACAACTAAAAGATGCAGAAATGAAGGTGGTCATATACAGTATTTACAACAAGTCAAAATAATTGTTAAAAACACTAGAAGTCTGCAAGCTAATTTTCAGTGACATAAACAGAAGTATTGCCATGCCCATATGTATTATAATTCATCACTTAGTCTGGATGTGAACTTAAAAAAAGATACGCCAAGGCAATGAGTTTTTTCTTTGAATGAAAATTTCCTTCGACATGAAAAACAGAATTGTTGAACTGAAATACAGCAGCAAAGTCACTGTCTTGGGATTGTGCTATGCAGTGTATTCATTTATACTGCTCTTTCCTGTTTATTTTGTACATCTTCTCTGAATATTACAGAATGTAATAGAATATGACAACAAGAACGAGCCGTTCAGTCCATTCTTAGGTTGCTACTCGAGTCCCATGCTGTCTAAAGTTAAGGCATCAATCACACACATGCGCCTAATTGCACTCACACATTCATTAGTTTGCTATCCAGCAAAAAGTACAGAGAGGCAATGATTAAATACTAGAAAAATTATTTTAAGTATATAAATACAAATGACTTACGGCAACGTAGGAACTCCGCTGCAGTTTATACGCGCTACCAATGCTGAAATGCTTCATTCTGCGCAGCTGCTCTAGCACCTTGCGTGCCTGCACACAGCATCACACTAGTCATCACTAGTGAAGAGGACAGCATCACTAGTCATCACTGCAGACAGCATCACGCTAGTCATCACTAGTGAGGAGGACATCATCACTAGTCATCACTGCAGACAGCATCACACTATTCATCACTAGTGAGGAGTTTTTGAAGTCATGACTTTGACTAGGACACTTAACCTCTACACTATGACGCGTGGTTCATGCTCATCCCGAGTTCAAATTCTCGAAATTATGCTAAACAATCATCTACACTTGTCAATAATTTAAACACGTAAGGAACTTGGATAATTCTTTTAGGTCAGTAAATTAACAAAGAATACACAATGCTTTATAAGTTAACTTCCTGTCTTCTGTTTCGGCAGATAAATCAAGCTTGAATTTAAATTAACGTTACAATAAAAACATGCAAGTTGATAAAAAAGGAAGCCCAAATCTTATTTTTATTCAATCCTCCACTTAACCTTATCCTCCAATTTACACAACCCTCCACCACACCTTATCCTTCACTTTAATCAATCCAGACACAAAAATGAAATTATAGTAATAATGTTATATTTTTTTCAGCTCCAACATGAACTATAATAATTATAACAAAAATATTAATAACAATGGTAATGCTAACATAAAACAATAATAAAAATGTTCATAATGACAGCAACAGTGATATATATCACAATGCCAATGATATTATGTTAAATAATATTATTACCCTATTCTAGAGAATAAGGGTTGTGGTATTTATAGTAAACCTCCAGAAAAAACTGTGTTCCAGCTCTCTCACTAGTGGAAGAAGTAAGGCAAGTGTCCTACACAGAGCGTTAGTATTTATAATACGAACGCAAGACTTGTTCGTCTCTGCTGCATATCTTGCAGTGAGTTATCCTCCTGTCCACACCAGGACTTGCACTTCAAACTGAGAGAATGTGTTGGCCTATTCGGCAAACTCAATGTTTACTAATTATGCCAACAACAGGAAAAATGCAACATGCAACGTGGCTGCTTATGAAAATTGGGCTAATGTTCGTTTACCTATGACATATCACTTGATAGTTGCATTCGTTACCTTAGAGAGCAATTTTGTAACAAGTTTTTCTTTTTCAAATATTATCGAGGTTAGACAGCTTAAAGTTCATCACAATCAAAGATGTACTATTGGCCAACCATCATCACTAAAGCTTGATGCATTGATAAAGCCATCAATCTCTTTAGATCGAATATTTAGCGCAAATCTTTTCGACTTGAACATTCTACTTATTTGTTCACAGATAATTTCCAGAATATTCCAATAAATAGTAGAATGGGCAGAAGAAATAAAGAGCCCTTCAAGGATTGGTGAAATTTCTCACTGCTCCTCTGGCAAAAACAATGACTTTTTGCTGATGGTGTGTTGCAACCCCGAATACTGGTACAGCTGCTGCCACAGCTGGCTCTAGCACGGCCACCACTTAGTACAGCTACAGCTGATCCTGCTATAATACATTGTCTTCGATCAAAACATGCTTGTACCTGCAGAACTGTACCTGCAGAGCATTGAGCTAAGTGTATCTCCAGAACACACGTGCTTAGTGTACCTGTAGAGCACATGACCTAAGTGTACATGTAAAGTACCTGACTACAGTTGATCACGTATACTCACGTGGTGCTCGGTGTCCTTGTGATGCCAAGACTGACTCATTCTGGTCAGATGTGAATGGATGCTCAGCACCTGTACCACACAAAACCGACAACTCGAAAAACAGTCGGAAAAAAACATCCACTGTAATCTTCATGATCATTTATTTTCAGTAGTTTCCTAACATTATCTCCTCATAAAATCTATGTGAACAGCTGAGGTCTCCACAAACTACCAACTGGTAACCGTGTTAGTGATAGTTAACAGGCTAGGCTAGAGCACCTTGTTTTTCCCACCAGAACTCCAGTAGTTTTGACTTCTAGGAACGTCCCACTACCTTTTTGAACGTACGCACGAACCCCTTGTTAAAGAATCATTGGATTTCACAGCGTTGGCTTCAAAACTCTCAACTGTGGGCTACCTGAATAAAGTGCTGCATTTTTACGGCAACGTGGGTTTGAACTTCTTGTAGAAAACGTCGTGTGTTACAGGTTGTAAGCTGTAAGCAGGCACAAAAAATCAGTGGGGTGTAAATTGTCCTACTTAGATAAGAGCACTTGAAAGGAAGCTCTGAATTACAGTAACTTCAATGAAATACGAATTTGTGTCAGTGGATACAAACGTACCTCTAGAATCTGCATTCCTGAAAATTGATTTTACTTTTTTAAACACCAAAATAACTACACATAAAGAATGTTAGCCTGTGCTCTGAACGGCTTTGGCTTCCTGTGGGTTATTATAGATCGGTTATAAAGGGAAAAGGCTCCTCAAATCTCATGTTTTTGAAGTCTTGCCCTCGAATTAGGATAAAATTTAAAAATCAATTCTATAACAACTGACAATCAACCTTCTCAATAATATTTCCCTCATTCAAGGTCCTGAGTAAGCGTTAGCACTCAGAGCGTAGAAGCATGACAATAGCGCTACGCCTCGGAATAAGTACCGTCGACTTATTATGTTGCTGACCATGATCTTAGTAAAAGATGCTTATATTGTTCTGTGCTTGGGTGAGTACTAATAAGTTCAATGAGCTGTCATTTATACAGTTACTAGAAACAGCTTTGTTTTTGCATGGAAAACACCAAGGCAAGATAACTATTTAACTGTCATTTCTTTAACCAGAAATTAAGAATTTATTTCGGTTTGCTCACTACCTCGTCTTCGAAGAGCTGTCCAGTACCGTAGGCTGCGTTGAGATACAGCAGTTCGATGAAAGCAGAAATGAGACAAGACATGCGGCCAGACGGAAAGTAAATTGCAGTCACAACGTTTGATGATATTGTGAAGGAAGAGCCAGCAATTTGAATGGTGATAATCCAGCCAAACACACGGGCCACTTCTTCTTTCATAGCTTCTGCCTGAAATTTTTACTCATTATTATACAGTGAAGGAAAGATTGTAAGAGAAGCAGTAGCAATGGAATTACTGTATCAGAAACTAATGATTAATACACAAGTCTACGTTTAAAAATAAGAAAGGTTCTCGTGACCAGTTAGTTATGAAATGGACACAGTTATCGCACTGTAGTAAACACATGAAATGAAGTTTTCTCCTGTGAACTTGTTCAAGGGGAATAAATTGAAGTGAGTAAGAAAACTAAGAAGGAGAAACTCACATGAGCGTGAGAAACACAGCAACGAGGTCATTTATTTTATGAAGACACATATTTCAGAACAGAATATGTTATTAGAATCCTTCAGTTATTAATTTGGCTGAGGAAAACAGGAAGCATAGGTACCTCTGTATTTCAGAGATGAACAACAAGAGCCTAAAAATTAATGAGTTTTGGTTAATTGCATCACAAAAAACATTCATGTACCTTGAATAAGAAGATCTCGAAGCTTTCTAGCAGTGAATTTCTCAAAGACGTGGTATTTTTTTGACCCGAAGTTCTTGAAAACTGTTCCTGCATTATTTTATATCTGATCTTGATATCGTTTTTCAAAACCACAACTATCCACCTGAAGGTGAGAAGCCACACACCTCCGTAGCCGAGTGCTCCCAAAAAGATGATGACATGAATATTCCATACCCATGGATAATATGAATCTGGTTTTGCATCCCAAAATTTCTTCAATGAATTACTGAAATCGATCAAACAGACACAAACCAGGAAAAGTTCAGGAAATGCAAAACTAATCCTGTTGTGATTATCACATTTAAGGATTGTTGCAACTTGTCCTGAACGCCAGATCAGTCTCGCCAAGGACCTGCTATGGATGAAAAACACGACACTACTCGCAATTCTCCCGAATTGCAACGTAAATGACGTCAGTGTCATTAGCAAAGAGCCCAGACTTGCAGTCACGTTGGTGATTGAGGCCAAGTAAAGAGCGACGTTCTGGAAGGCTATGCATTTGAGGGCAAGTCCATACAACCATAATGCTGGTCTGAAGTTCACGCTGAAGACATCGTGATGTAGGACACCTGTCAGCTGTAGCAGAACAGCGATGGAGAAGGGAGCAAAGCGCAAATTCCTCTGCATTCTCTTCTCAATAATCTCTCAATGTAGAAAAATTATTTTTTTGTGATTGAAACTTGGTGCATTTTATAAAGCATAATTTCAATAATCTATTATTACAAGTTTGAAATTACTTTTTGTTGCGCAATTTTTGTCTGACATAAAGTACTTAATTTAGAGAATTCAACGCCACTGAGGGCTAGTTAAATATGTGGCGAAAATACCGTAGAGTTTTTTCAGATTCCCCAACAATATCTGAGTTGCACGGCTGGCGTTGCTTAAATTTCAGAAAATGGCTGAAAATAATTGACCCAGGGTTACAAAAGCAAGTAATATTTTAATAACGAGTGATATCTATACTTTCAGGGTGAGTAAACTTTAAATTTATTGTAATTTTAACCTTGTCATCCATAGCAAACAGGAATTTTCGACCGGTATAAATGGTCATTTTTTGTCTTTTTCTTCCTCACTCTATCACATATATTACTAGTCTATCTAGTTTTGATACCCGATAACTGTTATTCCGAAAACCTATGAGATACGCTATTGACTATCTTGTTAAAGTAAAAAATCCAAATCCTGACATGCACCGTAGTGTGAAGTTACTCAATTTAGCTCGAGAAGATGACTAGAGGTATCTCATTGAACCTTCCTGTCCCCTGTGCATGAAATGCAACAGTTTTTCCTCCATCGCATGGAGGCCACACTCTGAAATCGTCCACCGATTTCATTATTTAAATCATTATTTCAATTACTGAAATTTATTTTGACTGAGAAAAAGTTTTTAGTAATACATAACCTAAACGTTTGTTCTGCTTAGTTATTCACGGATTTCATACAATATTTTAATTTTTTAATTTACTATGAACCTTATCTAGCGAGAAAATGTTTAAATCATATTGATGGTCTATGCGAGCTACTTATGAAAACATCAAAGTATTTCTACTAAATCATGCTGAGAATGAGTAATATTGCCTATTATTTATTTCACAATTTATTAGACCAATAAAATGTTCATTCTAAGTGTCAGTAAACACAGCGTAAACATTGAATATAATTAATTTATAGACAACTCTATCATCCTTAATCTACATAACGAGTTTCTTATATAAGAAGAGGCATTTATTGCGGCAGAAGTTATGAAGAGTCCCAACTATCAAATCAATTCAAAGAAAAAACAAGATTCTCAGTCTTCTCTTTCTCAACATCTTTCGTCTGACTCGCATACAAAATCATTAGAAACAGCTAGAAATCCTACTATTACACGTCATTGAAGCAATGTTACTCACTCTGGGAATGTGGAGATAATAGGAAGCATTACACTTACGAATAGTCCCAAAATTCGATGTAATTCCATTGATTTATTAATTTGTATGGTATTAAATATCGCTTGCCCTGCTCTACCTGACAGATTGCTGCCTTCTCAAGACTGATTATTTTTTAGCGATGTCGAGCCTTTATAAGACATCGAAGATAGTCCTCCATTAAAAATGTAAGCATTCTCAGGAAATAAATGCACTGATGTACATCAAAGTTTGCAAACAAATAGACGATCTGCCAAAACGATTTTCATGAGTCTTTGTCTTCATTATATACACCGCTCTGCTACCAATTCCTCATGAGTCATCATGAACGTTCAACTCATTCATTTAATTGCTGCAACAGCAATTGCAACATCTTATCCTATATTGAAAACATTAAAGACAACAGCATATATGCTTAACAGACTCTTCAATAAAGTAAACAATGTTCTTTTCTTATTTAATCCTTTGTAAATACGCGTGACGACCGCGCAGTACAATATTAAGAGTTTATCTCGTTCCACTCAAGCCTTGCACGATTTCTCCGATAAACTTTCTTAACAAAACCAACTCTTTTGTAATTGTTCTGAAAACTTTTACTTTAAGTTCTCACATTATGAGTGAAAACATGCATAAAATAATGTCCATTGTAGTCAGATGTATGTACTTCCATGTACAAATGATTGTGCTAGAAATAATTGGGTGACCTCTCAGAAAGCGGTGCTCAAACAAGCATCTGACGTCGTTAGCATCACTCTTTTACGACCCAAGCTTAATGAGCCCGTCTCTATTTGTCTATCATTACTGAACTCATTTCTTAAAAAAATGAATTCTTTAACATATTGATTGTCGCTATTCCTCGTTAATTACAAACATAAAAATAATTCATCGACAAAAAGTATGTAGGACTTAAAGTTTGAGTTGTACACACACGGGCTCACCGAAATAATGCTATTTGATTTTATTGTGGGGCGACAAGTCGAAATTTTGTAGCAAACCTTAAATCATACAAATTTTAACCTATGTATACAGCATTTATTCATTGTACGGTTTATAGAGTAATGAATTTTCAAACTTCGGTCTGTGAGTCGAGTAAGTATTTGACTGATTTCTAGGATGGAGAAAAGTTCGATATTCTCAAACTGTCTGCTCGACTATCCTGATCCTGATTTATTTACAAATGAACATGAAAAATCAAACTAACAATTCCTATATTTAAGTTTGCCATTTTTCCCTATTATATTTCTGTTAACGTTAATATTTCTCTCAGGAACTTTATAGCATTGTCATAGGAAATCAAGACGGAGATAAGCAGGTGTTGTGGATGACGTGTAGTAGTACTCCTCAGTCACATCATTCTGATCACGACAACTTTATCAGAGTGAAAAATTAACCTGAAATAATTTCCTAGGTAAAGATAAACTTTAAATTCGAGTGACTTAAAGTTAAAAGAAGTCGGTTTGTATGCACACAAGCGTTTGCACATCATGTATAATACTCCCAAATAAATCATTTAAAATCTCCACGAGACATTAATTTTGATAGATTCTATATTATCGTATCAGTGTAGTGCACATTTAATATTATTGTATGAATGTGGTGCACATTCAGCCTTTCCCTGTTAGTACAGTACATGTTTAATTTTTTATTTCAGAACCAGTAAATCGTTGAAATGTTAGTCACCATTTTGAGCAAGTTTGTCATCGCTAAATTTGTTTTGCAGCTAAAAAATTGTAAAAATTTATTCTTTCCCATGTTTTTATCTCAATAGGAGTTTTTTGGTTTGCGAACATGTGAAGTGCTAATTTATTCCTAATGAAGCCAAAGTTTTGAACTTTAAAAAAGGTGCAACCCAAATCCATGATGTCCAGCGCCAACAGCAGTTGTGCTAAACATGCAACCATGGCAATTACCCTGCAGTTTTTTCTGGAGAAGAAATTTTTTCCCTATAAAATCTATAGAAATCTAGCTGTCTTGGGAGAAGAGAGAGAGAGAGGCATCTCAGTACACTTGTTCCAATCTTCTGCTAATTTTGTACTTACTTTTTGAGTGCTTCTTGATTTTAAACCCTTCAAACTAAACTAGAGATCGAACACTTCACTAAAGAGTAAATCCAGATATTTAAAGAGCTCTAAATGAAAATTTATGGTAATCAACTCTTGCAATAATCAACTATATACTTATTATGTACCACATATGTACAATATATCAGACAGATTCTGCATTGCCAGTGACTCATTAAAAAGTTTTAGTAAACACTCTTTCTAATGAGCACTAGATTGCCTATTAACCTTGTGTAAGTAAGTTTATATGTGATCTATTCATTTCATCTTAGAATATTTCATACATAATTTAAAATAAATATTATACTGCTAGAGCGGTGATGAAAATCCAATCTCTTGATCACAAATAATAATTAGAACGACTCATTTCATGCAAAAATATGAGGACAACTTCCTGAACTTCATAGAGCACAATTGTATTTCACTTACAAGATTGGCCTTAAAAGAGCCTGCATCATTCCGTCAAGCCGTTATGAGATGTTAAATTGGAGTATATAAGTATTCATTGAAATAAAATGAACTCCATGCTGGTGAAACTTATAAACCTACTATCAGTTACAATTCAATGATATTTTATTTGATCTAAGGAGCTATTAAGTCATATTTCATCTTGTTTTAAGTTTGGTTATACTTAATTTGTAAAATTAATCGGATACGAAAGATAGTTTAATCTCAGGAGTGAAAACCGTGGAGTTTTTTATCCCGCTCGCCTTTCGTCAGAAAGAATTCTAGCATATGTTCAGTGGATCAGAAGGAGATAAAGTTGTTCAAGTTTTTGGATGACTACCATGTAACGCCAATATATTTGTTACGGAATCTTAGTTTCTCTACTAGTCCAAAACTTGAGCTAGGATGACTGACCCGTGTTAATAACTCCTACCATTAGCAAGAATAAAACACACTCTCGATAACATAGGTACGGAGCAGAAATTGTCTCATATAGAAATAAAACAGGCTGAATGAACATTTTCAAACGTACATAAAGTTCCAAATTGCTTAGGATTGAATCAACAATTATCTTAATTATTTACGCATTCAGACAACTGAATGGACCAGACAGTACTGGGCCTGCTTCAAGTTCTCGGCTCGGCGTAAATCCTTTGACCGACTTTAAATAATTGAAACAAATTCCTCGACCGACTTAAAATAATTAAGGCAAGTCTCGTGACTGATTTCAAATATTTTACTGAAAAGAAGTTTCTTAATCATTTCGCCGGTATATTCATTGTTGAAAAACTGTAGTACGTATGCTACTATAAATACTGCCCCATATTTAACATTAAAAGTATTTTACTCCTATTTATTACAAAGGTTTACGAGTTTAATTTGGAAAACAGTTTTCTCATTTAAAATTATTTCGCTTAATATGATCCATAACAATAGTTTACTAACAGTAGCCTCTATACATTGTTATGCAAAGCAACTGGATCTACAAATGCGACATATCATTATGTTTATCCGAACGGTACATATACCATCATGTTTACACCAAATAGTTCCCGTGGATATTCCACGGTTTAAAAGTGATGAAATTAAGGATTTATGAAATAAATGCATTTTTGAGTTTAATCATGGTACTCGTGCTATCAGAACCTGAATATTTTTCATGAATATATACAGAACTTTCATTCTGTACCTTCTTTGTCAATAACATGGCAGTGTAGAAGGAGGCTAAAAACGGTTTGAAATTTTTTTTTATTATAACCCAGTACCTTTGGTATCCACACTATAATGCTTATGATACATACATACACGTTCTGATTTCAGTTCAATAAGTTTTCTTCAGTAATAGATAGGAAGTAATGAGATGGACACACACAGATAGAGAAAGAGAGAGAGAGAGAGAGAAAGAGAGAGAGAGAGGGAGGGAGATACATTGTCTATTATATATGTAGATTTTAGAGCATACGAATAACCAAATATTTTCTGCATGTTTTGATAATGTAAACTGGCCCGGCCATCCAAAGCTATGACTCACCGAGTTCAAGCATTTTTCCTCCATAGTTGAGACATTCATGACTCGTGTTGCTGTGTGTTATTTTGGTCAGGAAGCTGTGGTGGAATTCGCCGTGTCTGCGGGAGCCTGACTGAAGTAGAATAGAATAGAATAGAATAGAATGAGGCTATAGGAACTAGCCTTCTGGCCCATTCTTGGGTCGGATAATTACTTCGATAATTATTCGGTTGTTTACCCAAGTCCCATGCCGTATTTCTAGCCGCGTCAACCATGTCGGCAGCGGGATTCGAACCCGGGTCTTCCCGCTCGCAAGCAGATTCACTCACCAGTCGACCAAGCTGGTGATAAGTATAGGGCGAGTACAGACATGTGAGAGCATGACAGGCTGTGCGCTGTCCGTGACCGTCTTCATGCGCCCAACAATGCAAGAGAACAGTGACAACACAAAAGTCGACTGTATAACGTAGTAAATAAGCACCCATCTGAATACTTACATTACGCCACATATCATCTTATTCATGTAAACACGTCCTTCTGGATATTGTGTGCCTGGCCTGGTTTATTTCAAAATTTTATTTTAATAAGTTCAGCTGTTCAGAGGGAAAAAAATTATATATTCGAGGTACAGTACTTTTTAATGTATTCTTTAATCCACAAATAGTAATTAATTACCAGCACCAGAGATTACTCGTTATCTGTAGCAGCAATTTCAATATTTTAAGTACATCTAATACTAAGAATGACAGTCGTGTTTTTATATATTTATTTATTTATATGTTTCGTGTCACTTTCAAAACAATTAGAGAGATCCAGAGCCTTATATACTCGTGTCCGTACCGTGGATGCCGAGTTCGGCGGGGGTATTGCCTTATGATTCGGGTACATTGTACCCGAATATGACACGAATTGCAGAGTCAATTGCAGCAGTAGAAAAAGTGTCTTAGTTTTCACTAGGAATGTTGTTTTTAAAGAAATACTGACTTAAAACGTTTATTCTTTGTAAATATATATAAAACTAAATATATTGCATTGCGTTATTATATGTAATTCTATTAAATATCTTTCCAACAGTATTTTGCCATCATTTTTGATGGCACGAGTATTATCACAAAATCTCTGCTGTCATTTTTGACGGCTGTGTACACTAGTATACGATGTCATACTCATATTTTGTTTCATGCTTGTAAGAAGCACAATCTCAAAAGTTCAATACAAAAGAATGTTGTCTTTTTACCTGCAAATTCCAGTCGCTATGAAAATACCAGTAACTGTTCTGAACAATGTCTTAGCATTTACTCATGTACTCATTCACGAACATAACAAAAAATACATTTCTACTCGTAAACAGGTTTTCAACTTTCTTTGTTCAAGTTCCTACGTAGAGACTCAAGAAAACATTTCTTTAAGCCGCCAGCGTTCCCCAACATACCAAAATTTCGTAAATTTGAATTCGTTTAAAAATTTAAACCGAAGTTTAAAGTGCTAAAAATGAGTAACGTCGCTAGCGTTCACTGATCGGTTACACAATTTTTAAACTTTTGATTATGGCTTGCATTATGGCTTGCATTATGGCTTGCATTATGGCTTGCATTCTCCATGAGTGAGCAGCTACTCAGAAAGCCCTAGATGGTGAAACAGGTAATTGATTATAGAGTGTACTTATCGTAAATAGAAAATTTCTGACAATTTTTGGAAAATGTTCATAATTTTCTCTTGAATTATATCATAGAGTGCTAAATCGGTGCGTTTTGAAGTTCGATTACTGCAATCTTGTAGGAAAAATCATAATATGCAAGATGAGTATATCTTGCATGTACAGTAACAGCTGAAACTGTCAGTACACGTTACATGAAGTCAGACACACTGGGTTTCGTGTTCATTAAGTCTGCAGACTTTGCTCCTATTTTTCGCTGCATGTCGAGCAAATTGTACCGTGTTCGTTACTCTATCTGCAGGTACAGCGAACATCAGACCTCTAGCTAACGAGGGTTGTTCGAAAGAGAGACACAATACGTACACTTACACTTTCTCAACGTATCCTATTTACAACTTTTATTGATAGAGCACATATTGTACACAACTAAATAATTGGATCTGAAGTTTACATGCTGCAAAACGTACGTATGTATCTTTTTTGTATTGTCTTTTGGGTATTTTCAGTAATCAAAGTCCGATTTTTTTTATTTAGATATAGAAAAAGTTTCCATTTTACTTGCGTTTAAGAGATTTTTCGTATACACATTCAAAAAATGTAACGTTTCATCAACGTTGATGTCAGTTCGTGCAGATCGATGAAATAAATTTTCCTTCTACATTTGATGAGGCAGTTTACCTTATTCGGTAAGACTCGTCGCCAAAAACAAAACAACATTGAAATGACACCAAAGTTGGTAATGAATATTTATAAAAAATGGCTGAAAGTAAGTGAAAGAGGGCACAGTGGTTTAGCTTTGTAGCAGAGTACCGTGTGAAGACCGAACACGCTACACACGTAGCAGTCACTACGCTCGGATACTGAACTGCGTTGTGAACATCAGTTGGAAAATATCTGATTTTTAACGTTCGTGGCGCTTGAGTTCCTTGGATGTCACACCCCGTTATTAGGAATTGCCTGGCCATACACAAGTGCTTGCATGTGTTGTGTTAGTAATAACAACATGTTTACGGGTACTAGCAGCATAAGCTGTTCAAACCTGTTGCATTTAACCGGCTAATGGCAGCATAAGCTGTTTACACACTGCTGTACCATGGCGGCACCGGCAGCTAATGTTGTCATGCCATTTCTTTGTTTTATTGTGTTTGTGTTTGACATCTTATGCTGAGCACCCTATTTTGAAGTGAATCTGAATAGGGATGAATGAATCAGTTGTCTTTCAGTCATCGTACGAGTCGGTTGTAATTATTTTTTCTTTAAGCTTTTTCCCGAGTTCTTGGTCGTGTATCTTCAGCTCTTTCCACCAATCAACCATGAGCAAAAGGAAATGTGTGAGTCAGGAGGAAATTCAGGAGTTGATTGAAAATCTTGATAAAGTGAATCAGACTTTAGTGAGCCTTTTGATTCCGATAATGAATCTGATTCTACTTCTAATAGTGAATCAGATAACGATACTGAAAATGATGATATTGCGTATCCTGCAGATTGGGTAGCTAGAGGAAAAGAACATGGGCCATTTAAATTTACTGTAAATTCTGGGGTAAAATTTCTAGCGGAAAATAAAAGCTCTTTTATCGAGTTTTTCGAAAAATATTTTGATGATGATGTTTTTTTATAGCTAATAAAACTAACAGATATTCCAAGCAAGTTATTGATGAAAAGAGTAAGAAACCACGTGCTAGTAAATCCCGAATAAAGTCATGGTTTAACACATCATTTGAAGAGTTAAAAGTTTATGCTACCTTGCTAACTTTACAAGGTGTTGAGGGGTTAAGGGGTTTTACCTATAAAGAGGTTGGAGATGCCAAGTCCAGAGTTTATTTTATAGTGACTCTGAAAGAAGAAATGATAGCAAAATATAAACCATCTTTACCAACTCCATCTTCAAGTGGTGGAAGACCACTTGATATTACAGCTAAGCCCTCAAGACTCATTGGAAGGCCTTTTCCTCACTACTGCCCTGCAACAGAAAAAAGGGCTCATCCATTACGCCGCTGCGCTTAATGCCAACAGGATAAGATTCGAAAAACTATTGCTTACTGGTGCCTGAATTGTGCTGTTTAATTGTGAATTACACCATGTTTTCATCTGCGGCACACAGAACAATAATCTGTATAAGCGCCCAGGTATGTAATCAAACAGAAATCATAAAATTTTCATCGTCTAAAATATTTTCTCATTTAGCTAAGGTATGTAATCAGCAATGAATAACAATTTTAGTTATTAAATACTTCCACATTTATATATATTAGGTTGTTGCAAAAATAATGGCCGCTCGAAGGTCTGGGGTTTGAAAAGTAATTTTAACACAACTTTTTTAGTTTATTTTCGATGAACCTTGGCATGCATAACAATTAATGTGTGCTCATTAATATTTTGTAACTTCTTTTCAGACAGAACATAATTTTGAAGGATAGAATCCCTCCATGATGAACATGACAAAACATGACCTTCGCCTACTTATGTTGCACGAGTTGAAACTTAGGCACAACGCCTCCGAAGCTTCTGCCAATATCAACCGAGCATGGGGAGAAGAGTCCACAAGGGATCGGACAGTACGAAGGCGGTTCGGGAAATTCCGGAGTGGTGATGGGTAGAGGACGAGCAATTGCATGCGGTTGTTGAGCAAAATCCACCTCAAAGTGTTAGAGAAATGTCTCAGACACTTGGTGTCAGCATTGCAACAGTCTTGTGCCATTTGAAAATTATTGGAAAGGTGAAAAAGCTGGATAAATGGGTACCTCATGAGCTCAATGAGAATCAAAAGCTTAGGCGTTTTGAAGTGTGCTCGATGCTCTCTCTGCGCAACACCAACGATCCCTTTCTTGACCGAATTGTCACTTGTGACGATAAGTGGGTCCTTTATGATAACCGTAAACGATCAGGTCAATGGCTCGATCGTGATGAGCCCCCAAACACTTCCCAAAACCAATGTTGCACCAGAAAAAGATTATGGTGACTGTCTGGTGGTCTGCAATAGGTGTTATTCACTACAGTTTTTTGGGAGTCAATGAGACCATTAATGCGGAGAGGTACTGCAATGATCTCGCTGTTATGCATGCTCGATTGAGCGAAAAGAGACCGGCATTAGTGAATTGACGTGGTCTAATTCTGCTCTACGATAACGTGCGACCACATGTTGCAAGAATGACCGTCCAGAAACTCACAGAACTGGGATACGAGACTTTACCACATCCTCCATATTTTCCAGATCTTTCACCTACTGATTATCATTTATTCAAACACTTAAGCACATTTTTGGATGGTAAAACTTTTAGGACTAAACAAGAGGTGGAAACGACCTTCAAAGATTTTGTTGCATCACAGCCAGTAACTTTTTATCAATAAGGGATAAATAATCTCGTAATCCGATGGCAGAGATGCATAGCTGCTCAGGGTTCATATTTTGACTAAGTTTAACATCTCTATTGTTCATTTACCAAGGATTAAATGCATGCTTCTGAAATCAGCCATTATTTTTGTAACAACCAATAGGTAGCGCATAAATTTATATTTGCAATAAGGTCCATGCATGGAAAAAATAGGCATTGTCAGCGTACGCAATCTGTCTCGAGTAGCGAGTGCCTAGTGACCGTACGGAAAGAGCTGTAGTGATACACCGGTGACACTGTACATGTCACCAGGTCACTTCGGGGCGACTACTTATGTACGGTACAGGTTAATACGTTGCAACATTCGTAGAAATAAGTAACTTAATCCTTATCTTAAAGTCCGTAGACTTTTCCTATCTTATGAGAAGTTTTAGAGTAAGGAAAAATTATTCTATTAGACAGGGTATGGAAAGACCCTTGTACCTATGTGATGGGTGTCTCCATGCCAAAATCTGTGGTACAGACGAACAAAAATCACTCAAAATAGCCACTGTGAAGTCCATGTAACATCTCATAACCTCATTTTCCAACTTTCGAACAGTTTCTGCGGGCCAGCCGTGGATTTCAATTGTCACCCTCATCGACAAGTGAGGCTCCTCTACATACACTACTTATGTGCAGTACAGTACAAAGGGTTCTATTTGAAAAATAAGATCAAATATAGGTCCAATACTCAGAGCACTGCCAGGTACCGCCTATAATGTTGACTCTGAGATGGAGTTGGTCATGCCAAAGTGAGCTGAGAGCATAGCCGTGTTCCCAGTACTGGAGTGATTCTTTGTTGTACGGTCACTCCTAATTCCACTTTACTGACTTGTGTACTGCAGTACAGACGTGTAATGCAATACAGACTTGCTTAATACCATAAAGACTTGTGTAATGCAGTATAAACTTGTATAATGACAAGACTGCCATCAAGCTTAAGCACTGCCCGTCGCATGTCATCAATAATGGGACGCTGATGACTCGAGTGCTCGACTACGTCTCATTCCAAGTTTTACAGCACCACAACTCCAAATCACAACACCACAACTCCAAATCACAACACCACAACTCCAAATCACAACACCACAACTCCAAGTCACAACACCACAACTCCAAATCACAACACCACAACTCCAAATCACAACACCACAACTCCAAATCACAACATCACAACTCCAAGTCACAACACCACAACTCCCAATCACAACACCACAACTACAAATCACAGCATCACAACTCTAAATCACAACACAACTCCAAATCACAACACCACAACTCCAAATCACAACACCACAACTCCAAATCAAGATGTCACTCTGAAGGCTGTATGAGACGAACTTTGTGCGTTATCTGCATTGCTGACGTACGAGGCAAACTTTTGTTGGCGTGGAGCCGAGCTAGGACTGAGCTAGGACTGAGCTAGGACCGAACAGGGACCGAACAGGGACCGAACAGGGACCGAACAGGGACCGAACAGGGACCGAGCAGGGACCGAACAGGGACCGAGCAGGGACTGAACAGGGACCGAACTAACACGGAGCTAGGACTCAGCTAGGACAGAGTTAGGAATGAACTAGGACCCAGCTAACACACAGCTAGGACCAAGATCGAACCAAGTTAGAACTGAGCTAGGATCGAGCTAAAACCGAGGTGGGGCCTAACTAGGACTAAACTAGGACTGAGTTAAGACTGAGCTGGGACTGAGTTAGGACTGAGCTGGGACTGAGTAAGGACCAAACTCGGATTGAGCTACGGTAGTGCTAGGAATACACTAGGACCAAGCCAGGACTATTGTAGAACTGAAAAGAGATTCTGCTAACCGTCAATTCATATAAGACAAAATTTCTATACCTATCAGGAAAAACCGCTTAGAGGAACGCTTGACTAGTTCAGAGGTTTAACGAACACAAAAGAAGTAATATAAGGTTCTTACAATTCAACTTTAGTGTAAGTTTTTTTTAATGAGAGACACTTTTAGGATCAACACTTCATTTCCTTCCACGCTAAATAATGGATAGAAAACAAACAAAAAAGCAGAATTTCTGTCAGCTGCAGTATATTTTGGAATTCCAAGTAAAAACTTCTCTTACATCGCACTTTGTAAATGTAAAAAATTCATACCAGTTTTTTCATGAACACGTGACTCGTCCAAGTTCTTTTTCCGCCACAGAAAATTGTTGCTAAGAAACATGGCCATTCCACATATTTTTAAATAATTTAGTAACTATGCCGTTTTTTATATTTGTTAGCATATGTTCATTATGATAACGAGAAGCACACAATATCAGCTGATGCGAGCTAAATTCTTGATCATAC
This sequence comes from Trinorchestia longiramus, assembly GCA_006783055.1. Classification (NCBI taxonomy): domain Eukaryota; kingdom Metazoa; phylum Arthropoda; class Malacostraca; order Amphipoda; family Talitridae; genus Trinorchestia; species Trinorchestia longiramus. The sequence continues at coordinate 104,542 of VCRD01001516.1, read as the reverse complement.
TTTAACATTCAGTATTTGTACAAGGGATCTGAGAATTCTTTTCAAAGCTGTAAGAAGCACAGTCTTCAAAGTGGCAGGGTAACAAACACATATGTTTACCATGTCAGTTTTTCATGAAACGAGAGCATTACCACTGTAGTTCCAACTAACATAATTACTCGTTAATTATAATTAATCATAATTATAATTAACGTTCATTATGATTATAATCATCAGTTTCATTATTATTGCATGGTATTGATAATTATCAATACCATCTAATACTAACAATCACCGTCGTGTGTTTATATATCTATTTATTTATTTATTTATTAAGTTATATATTTTTTATTTATGTGTTTTGTGTGACTTTCAAAACAATTAGAGAGATCCAGAGCCTTATATACTCGAGTCCGTATCGTGGATACCGAGTTCGGCGGGTATTGCCCTATGATTCGGGTACATTGTACCCCAATATGACACGAATTGCAGAGTCAATTGCAGCAGTAGAAAACTAAGTGTTTTAGTTTTTACTAGGAATGTTGCCGTTAAAGAAATACTCAATTAAAACGTTTGTCCTTTGTAAATATATATAGAAGTAATTATATTGCATTGCGTTCGTATATTTAATTTTATTTAATATCTTTCCAACAGTATTTTGCCATCATTTTTGATGGCACTGGTATTATCACAAAATCTCTGCCGTCATTTTTGACGGCTGGGTACACTAGTGCAATAATAATGAAACTGATGATTAGGGCACTAAAAAACTAAGTCTAGCGGACTTAGAAATACCAACTTATATAAAAGACAGTGTCTCTCCATCTTTCTCTCTCTTTCTCTCTCTGTATCTGTGTGTGTCCATCCCATTACTTCCTATCTAATACGGAAGAAAAATCATTAAACTGAAATCAGAACGGGTGAATATGTATACTAAAACATTGAATTGTGGAAATCAAAGGCACTGGATCACTATAAAATGCACCATTTTTTGCAGCATTAGCCTTCTTCTCTTAGACGGCCATGTTATCGGTAGATAAGATACAGAATGGAAGTTCTCTATATGTTTATAAAAAATTCCTTTAAAACACACTAATTTGCCTTCAATCTTTAATGCATTCGTCTCTATAATAATTTCAAAGTAGTCAAATTTAAACTGTGGAATTTCCACATAAACTATCTAGTCATACATAATTGTTTGTTCTATTTCACAGGTGTGAAGGTTTACATTGATTTCTAGCCTTTCGTTCCTCTGATGAGGAAAAAGAGAGCTCCTCAACCATATTAAGTTTTATTCCAAGTGTAATATATTCGCCTGCCGTTGCTTCAATGAATTTATAGCAGTGAAGTGTCATGTGATATAGAACTACTAGACAGTTCCCGTGGAAATTCCACAATTTAAATTTGAAGAATTTGTAATTATTTTAGAGATAAATATATAAAAAATTTACGATGAATTATTGAGTTTCAAATGAATACTTTTTATTAATATATACAGAACTTCCATTCTGTACCTTATCTACCGATAACATGGCCCAGATAGTACCCGCTGAAATTCTTTGATTCAAAATTGTCAAAAATAAGAATCTATGATGTATATACATTTTTTAACTTTACTCGTGCTATTAGAGAGAGAGAGAGAGAGAGAAAGAGAGAGAGAGAGAGAGAGAGGGACAGAGAGAGAGACAGAGTGAAAGAGATGGAGATACATAGTCGATTATATATTTGTAGATAGTTATGATTTTGTTAAACCGTTCGTAATTATACTTCATTTTGCTACAAACATGCTCTCTATCATCCTTTCATTAATCAGCATTTTAAAAATACGCTACCGCACCAAACGACTGCTTTACCAATGCAATCAATCGTTTTTTTCGCTTCAGACGCTGAATAATGACAGTAAATGGTCGATCCTCAGTTCATAATTTTTTCATGATTAGTCCTTAAATACGGATACTATTCCTCATTGATCTACATGGTGACAGGTAGTTGCTGTTCAACTCTCTTGCAGTCCAGCGATTGTATTTGCTCACGAGATACGGTTTGGCCAACACGTGTTTGTTGCCAATAATTAGTTTCACCCTATAACATTTTACAAAGCAGTCTATACACATATTTCAATTATTATTGATACTCATCAAATTAGTGAGAGAAAACATAAACACAGAAAATGAGCAGCAGCGTACTGAAACTTTTGCTGTACGTTTTGAGGCTGTGTGGGACTTTGCACCATCATGTAGGAGACCGGCGCAGCAATGTCAGCATTCCATGGTTTCTATACGGCGTCACTATAAAATTACTAGCTTTCTTTTCCCTCTTCCAGCTTCAAATTGTACGAAATAATACTTTTAGTAGCATCACTGGAATGATAATGAATGTAATGACACTTGTCAGCTTCTATGGATCAGCAATCAGTGATGTGCTGCTTGTCACGAAAAGCTCTCCAATAGCCCAAATTTGCGTCAGAATTTTGTACAGGAGGAAAAGCCTCAGAACTCCTCAGAACTACAGTTGCAAAGTAATCGTTTTTGAAATAGCTCTGATCTGCATCAGTATAGGAGAAGCTGTGCTCATCCAGTTCACTGTGTTCGCTTCCTTTTCTGATTTATCCGTGGTTGTGAAGTCCACGATGATTGTTCCCTTTATGTTAGGGGTCATAAGTACGCGACTGAGCATCACTCTGTTCCGGTGGTTGATGGATCTCATGCTGCATAACATGAACACCAGTTACCAAGCACTCGAAGACAGCATGAAGACAAAAGACTATAAAATGATAGGCTCGAATTTGCTGCTATTCGAAAAATCACTTTACAAGGTAATTAAAATATAATATAATTTTGATTTTCATTGGAAGTAAAATTAACGTAAAATTAGTTGTTGAGTAAAATATATGAATATGAAAGCGTGGATTTAAATATACATTTGAATTAACAGATTTCTGTATTTGAAGCCTGTTTGTGTTTTCCTGAATGTAAACCACAGCTCAAATTTCTGCAAATTATCAAACTATTCAGTTTGGATTTCATCTAAACACAATACTCAAATTCAAAAAAAGACAGCAGAAATCTAAATTCTGTCTACTCTATTCAATACAATAGGAGTAGGAACGCTTGCTCAGCATAAAATATCTTCTATGAATTATTTGTATGCGTTTAATCTGCATTTGTTTGTCGCACGATAGAATTTGCACTCGAAAATTCGGCTATAAGCACAAGAAAAAGTTCATAATTTCTGAGGATTCAATACAAATCTATTATGTATACTCAAATGAGGACAAATTGTGTTCCCAATGATTACTCAAACGGCTGGTTCCTTTTGCCATACTCGATTCAATTCTATTATATTCTATAATCTCATTATGTTCTTGTTGCCTGTGTGTGATGGGACTTTGGTATAGCAAGGTTGTTCATATTATATCATTAATAATATGATTTTTACGACTAGATAAATTTCATTTTACTACCAGATAAATATTGTATATATGTCTTTTTCCTTTGCCCCTTATTTGTTTCATTGGAGGCTTCTGAAAACAAAGATTTCTTTAAAATTTACTTCACTTTCTTAATTGGTTTATTTCAGTATTCTTTTCTTAAATTTGAGACCATTTATAAAGAAATTTCAAAATGAAAAATACTACAGACAAGTCATCCACTCGTAGTTGAGCTCTTCAAAAACGGATTGTATGTTTTTTGCATCTGAAAACTGGCTGTCATTTAAAAAGAAACGTACTCCTCGCTTCAAAAATTTCATCAAGCGAATTAAAGTTCTATAAATGGCTAAACTTATTTGTAAATGCATTTTCTACATAAAATTTTAAATATTTCGTTAATCAATGTATATATTGCGCAATTCCAGACGGAGAAGCTGAAGGAAGATTTAATCCAGGCTCTGGGACCAATATTGACGCTACGAATCATCGGTTCGACGTCCATGGTAGCTGTGTTTTGTTCTCTGCTGATGCAGCGAGTGTCTGCATCTGTTCCGATGATTGTGTATGTTCTCATGAACGTCGTGTTCCTGTACGCCATCTTCGGGTCCGGCCAGATATTTCTTGACCAGGTAAGACATTGCGTGTTTATCAATTCATGTTTAAATTATGAGTCTCAGATTAGTTTGAAAATATAAAAAAAATACATTTATTTTTATAAAATATGTTTAAAGAGTTTATCAATTAGGTATTACGTATTAAATAATATATATTAACTAAGTATTAATCATGATAATGGTTTTTAAAGACACGACCAAAACATTATCAAAGAGGTGATTCAAGTTAGGAATATAAAAACTAGTGAAATTAAATGTTACTAAAAATTACTAGAGGGAGCATTAATACGAGAAAAATCTTAATTGATACATGTGTATTATGATCAAAGTACGTATGATACTGATGACTACAGGGAACTTAGTAGTAACTTGAGTGCATATCATTGCTGGTAGAGAGAGGTACCCTAAAACAGAAACAGTAAATGCCACACAAAAGTTAACATATAAATTCTACGTTGTGTCCTATTTTCCATGTTCGAGTTTTGGCGAACTCATTTAAATTTCAGGACTTGTATGCAATTACAGTCTTAATACTAAGTCATGGTGCAAATAACTATGTTGAGGTTAGCTTTGGCCTCGAATATCCCAATTAAACGCTTTATGGATGTTCGTCCATGATCACCATCATTACTGTCGTAATTTACTCGCCTAAAGGGAACCTCCACATCAACTTCAATTACACTCATGGAATATTTTTCCATAGTGAGTATGTGTGTTGGAAATGGAAGAATTTACTAATAATTTTATTTCAGTCTTGAATTCTCTTACTGGTAGTAATTTCAAGTTTTTCAGCTCTTTTTAAACTAAGAGCTCCCTAGGGGCTAAGGACTAGGCACTAGGAGCCACAAGCTGCATCTAAAAGCTAGGATGCAAGCGCTAACAACTAGAAACTAGAGACCGTGACTCTGCGAACCCCCTGTGCATGTCAAAATCTCCAAGAAACCCGACTTTTCGAGACACGTAAGCATGAATTATATTCCAAAACTCTTAACCATGCATCCTAAAGAATAAAGTTAGCAGTGTAATACTGTAATGTAAGCAGATGAACAAATGTTACACACTGACGATGGTGGTGGTAGTTCACACGCTAGGCTAGAGGCTGTTGTTTCTCCCACCACAACTCTAGGTCTGATTTACAGGAATATCTCACAGTCTCCTTGAGCTGTGCTCACACACACACACACACACATCTCCCCGGGTTTATGCAATCCAGTTAGGAAATCTCAGTTAGGAAACCGTAGTTTTGGAACCCCAATTATGAAACGCCAGTTTTGAAACCCCATTTATGAAACCCTAGTTATGAAACCCCAGTAGAAAAACCTCTGAGTTACATGCTTAGGTCAGGGAGCTTGTGAGCTATACGTGACCCATCACACTTCACAGGTGAGAAGGACCAGAAAGAAGCTGACGAGGCTGCCATGGCTGCTTGGAAGTGACTCCTGTAAACCAGTAAGACTCTTAAGTGTTGCTGTGCATTCAATGCTCTCAGGGTGCTACTGCACACTTTTTTCGATATATGGACAATTTCCATTTAATTTTGGATCACTCATTTTCAGATTTCTACTCTCATCCCAAAAGAGAACTCAGTTCAAAGAATGAAATTTCAATTTCACAAACATTGCTGTGTAGTTTACTACTCACTTCTCTCGTGCCTCTCATCAGTTTTTAAATCAGTTTTGCCCTTTATTACTCTTGCACCCTTCACCTCATGTTATAAATACTTTGCCCCTCATTACTCCTACACCCTTCACCTCATGTTATAAATACTTTGCCCCTCATTACTCCTACACCCTTCACCTCATGTTATAAATACTTTGCCCCTCATTACTCTTACACCCTTCACCTCATGTTATAAATACTTTGCCCCCATTACTCTCACACCCTTCACCTCATGTTATAAATACTTTGCCCCCCATTACTCTTACACCCTTCACCTCATGTTATAAATACTTTGCCCCCATTACTCTCACACCCTTCACCTCATGTTATAAATACTTTGCCCCTCATTACTCTTACACCCTTCACCGGATTTCATACATATTATGTCATTTAATATTCTTACAAGTGTTTGTCATAGTCTTACAAGTGTATTCTTACAAGTGTTTGTTCTTCACGGATATTACAAGTGTTTGACGACTGCAAAAGCTCTTACAAAATCATAGTTGTGATGGTACCTGAAATATTTGTTTCCCCTCGTGTGTAGAATGCACTTTATGAGCTAAACTGAGAGCTGCAACACATAAAGCCTGAGTTTTCAAGATGTCGCTATGAAGCAAATTTCAAAATAACCCAAGATCAAGTTTTGTAAACAGTTCTTCCACCTGAAGTTAAGAAAAATGAAGTTCAAATATTAGGTTTTGGAAAAAGTGGTATTCAAAACACTAGTTTCGCCAACAGTTCTGCAATCTGAAGGACCAGCTCGACAACATGGCGCACGTCAGCGTTGGAGGTTCGTATGCCCTACAGCGCAGCTCGTTCGTAGCGGTGAGTTTATGCCAGTATGTTCTTTAATGTGCAGCACGTACACTATTAATATTCGTGCTATTATGTGATCGACCACAATGAAGAAGTATGAAACCTCGGAAATCACAGACTTAGCTCCATGTCTTAGGAAGCCAGAGCTCCTTTACACTTCTCATGATTTTGAAGGGTCCGATGTCAAACATTAAGACAAAAATGATCTTAAGTCACTTTAGTGTCATACATACATGTTTCCTGTTAGTGGCCAATATTGCATTCTCAGCAAGTCTTGAACTGACAAAAAAATATTGTTATTTCAACATGAACATTTCTGCTGTGGCTTGTTCTCATTTCGTATTTGTGCAGCTACAATTTCTAGTGAAGTCCTGATGACCATTTTCTGAAAATTTCCTTTCGCTCTTCTCTCTCGTAACTGAATTCGATACCACCGCGTGGCATTTTTTACGAACGAAAACTTCTGAAACTTTCTTCCTATTTCTCTCTCACATATTCCTATTCACCTAATGCCAAATCAACCGACGGGTTTTACAAACAAAAGTTATTTTCATAACAGATGCTGAATGCCTGCGTGAGCTGGGTTGTGCTGCTGCTGCAGATGACTGTTCTGCCAGCCGGCAACTTTGATGTTGGTGCTGCTGCTCATCCAGTGAAAAACTCGTCGCTTTCAGGGTAGAACAAACAGGAGACAGCGGCAGTTTACCTTCCAATAAATAGAAGCTCTGGTTCTACGATGGGTAAAAATTTGACTTCGAAATTGGCACATCATGGGCTTCTTCAAATGATTGGTAGAAACATTTGTGGATAGAATGATGGGTGAAAACTAAAAATGGGTAGAAACACATTTAGTCAAATAGAATAAGACACATATGATATGGGTAAAAATTGATCCTGCAATAGTTAGAAGCATTGATGGGTAGATACACTGACGTAATAGAGACAAGAAAAAAACAAAAATGTGTAGAAACACTGATGGGTACAATTCTGTATTCAAACACATTATCTAGTAAATGGAATGGGAAACACATCAGGTGGGTAGAAACGAATCATATGACGGCCAGAAACACTGATGGGTAGCTTAATTAATGAGTGGAAACTTCAGATGGGTTGGCACACATCAGGTAGGTAAATGGAACGAGAAATATGTGAGCTCAGCAGCAAGACTGATCATGTGGAGATCTTGCCGTTCTGTAGGTAGAAGAAAAACAGGAACAGAAGTAGAAGGCCATGGTATAAACTCTCTCTTGTACAGAAGCAGCATGCAGTTATGCTCTAATTGGTCTCAAATATTGTTCACGTTCAAAAAGACCTGTGGAAGCAGACAAAACTCATGAATTTCGTGACTTATTATATAAATTTGAGTAGTTAATTGCCGTGTCTTACCAATATTCTGAGTCTGTTGTAGTAAGTCTGAGTAGCGAGGATTTCAGCTCATACACTAAAGATGCAGGTACCGTGCTTGTATGGCAGCGAAACTTTGTGATCAGTAACTCGAATGCATCAGGACTGGAATAGAATAGAATGAGAATAGAATAGAATAGGATGAGGTTATAGGAACGAACCTTCGGGCCCATTCATGGGTCGGATAATTACTTCGATAATTATTCGGTTGTTTACCCAAGTCCTATGCCGTATTTCTAGCCGCGTCAACCATGTCGGCAGCGGGATTCGAACCCGGGTCTTTCCGCTCACAAGCAGATTCGCTCACCAGTCGACCAAGCTGATGTCTCACTAGCACTGCATGAAAATGTATGAAGACTAACACTATATGAGAATGTATGAAGACTAACACTACAAACCTAACAAAGAATTAAACAGTATTTATCCCCACTGCTAACCCAAGTAATAATTTAACATCATTTAATTTATAACTAACCCAAATATTGGGTAGGATTTACAATTAATTCATTTCGTATCAAATTGTTCTACAATTGTTTGACGTCAATGTTGAGAGGCGTGTTCTACCTGATTCTCGTTACATGCCAGTGAATAAGCAGGTGGATTCAATACAATGATAAATTCCTTGACTTGTTAATTCATCAACTGACTAATTAACCAATCAACTAACTCATCAATGTCTTAATTCATCAACAGAAAAATTCATCAATTAACTGATTAATCAATTGACTGAATCATTAATTTATAAATTTATCAACTAGCCAACTGATCAATTCATGAAGTGACTCATCAACTCATCAAGTAATCTCGTCCTGAAGTCACCATCGTAACCTGAAATTTCAGACTTAGTATTCGGAGAAACATTTGCAAAAAGTTTCGTCGAGGGCAACGATTTTTTCGAGAGGAGTAATTGGCAAAAACCTGCCCAGACTTCTGCACGTACTTTGTCTGGCGTTTATATTTGCATTGCAGGCTGCCAGGTTTGCCAGCTAAAATTCTTAACTAATCGAACTGCTCTGGAAATTTGAGATCGGGAGATTTGATCCGAGACACGGAGATTTAATCCAAGCTTTGGAGTTTTAATCTGGAGTTTGGAATATATTCTAGGTTTTGGATATTTGATCCAAACAATGGAAATTTAATTTGAGGTTCTCAGATTTAATCTGAGTAGGAAAACTTTAATCCGAGCTTCAGAGATTTAATCTAAACTAAAGATTCAATCCCAACTTTGACGAAAAAATTCAGGATTTACATAGTGCCTAGAGAATTTCATTTTAATGTTTTAACTGTATATGAGCTTTGGGAATTTTAACCAATCTTTAAAGACTTGAGAATCCAGATTCTAAAATATAATATTTTTGTCTAAAGGCAATTACGAGCCTATCATCGGAAGCAACATGTGCAATATCCTCACAAGGAGGGACAGAGACGCACCGGAGTTATTGCGCTTATTGCGTACATTCTAATGTGTTATTGTGCTCTAATTCTAATGTAGTCTGTGCTGTAATTTAAATGCGTTGTGCTGTAACTTCTGTTCTTTACAATTCGAGATATTCAGTGCATGGCACTAGCAAAAGTTCTCAATTGTTACAGTAAACACCATACCTTTCTCCTATTTTAACATCTGATGTTCGACAGAGCGTGTAGAAATATGTCTACAAGTTCGTCTTTTTACAGATTATAATCCAGGTAAAGATATTATGAAAATTTCATTTCGTATCATATAACGAAATTTATATTAAAATAATTCATGTAATAAAAAAATTATTCATAATAATGTTATAAAATTATTGATTAATTTTCCAATATATTCTAACTTTTTGCATTTCTCTTTGATTTTGATCGAAGAAATTTGCTTCATAAGCCCTTCTACCAAAGAAAATAAAGACCATAAGGTTGCAACCTTGTTCGTTCTTATTGCCATATTCTACTCTACGTATTTTAAGACAAGATTCAATTGTGTGATTCAATAGCAGTGAATCTGAACATCCTTTCAGCTGGAATTTTTCTTTTCGGCCGGAATTCTGAGCCCATATACTCTGGAGTTTCGAGCTCACTTTGAACCATGAACTCGTGTGGTCGAATTAACGCCTTCATCCGGAGAGACAACGCAAGATCTGAGGGCTTCCAAGAATTGGACGGCCTATGCCTTCATCTGCATGAATTGTATGAGCTTTGTGATTGTAGTTCACTGGTTCAAACGGGCTCAAGGTGGGTCTTTGGAATACACTTCACTCACTGGCTTGAGTCTTTGACGGAAGTCTTTGATGAAGCAACGCTGCACCAAGCCACGGGGTCCCTGTCGCTGCCTTTGTCCCTGGCTTTCAGTACAATTAAACTTTTAATTTGTAGCCCAATTTAAAAGAATACAGTGATCTGCTTTGAACTTCGCGGCTACAAATAAAACATATGATCAAATGTCAAACTAGGCTCTAAATGAAAATTTGTGCACGTCTTTTCTAAAATAGTTAGAGAAAATTTGAAGCTTTTGCTGTGGAGCAAAAGAAGTAGGCCGTACCTGGACGGAAAAACAATTGTAAGAAATGAAGGGCAAAAAACTATGCACTTTATTTTCAGCTCCGTCTCATCTGACAAGTTTTCAAAAATATGGTCATATGCGCCCTCCATACCTCAAACACGAACCCAACTGAACCTCTATTATTACGAGGCCTACTGCGCCGCTGCCAGTGTTATGATTTCTGAAACTAGGTGAATTTTACCACAAGAGAAATGGTGCATGAAACAAAGACAAGCTTAGAGAAAAAATCAACGAGTACTAGGTCGAATTGAGGTGAAAATCATATGATTATGGTCTGTAAAAATTATTGAAATTATGGCCTTCAAGAACTAAAAAATTATAACCTCTATAAACCATATGATTGAATATTTAAAGCGTTCAATTTTGTTTGTAAAAGTGAAAGATTCCAGCCTGTAAGACCGAAAGGTTAACGCCTTTGTAAACCATAAAATTATGAATTTTATAAACTAATAGATTAATGTGTATTATAATAGTTCAATGTGTATTATAATGGCTAAAGATTTAGTCAAATGAATTGCTATAGTAAAGTTACTTAAGGCGATAAAATCTCCAACGAATATTAGTAACACCTTAAAAGTAACCAGAATGCTCATTTGGAGCAGCGCCTAGGCCAGTAAAGAATAGGCTCCGACAAAGTCGTTCTCCCACCACCAGAATCTAAAAACTGGCCAACTCCATAAAGCCAAAGAAGGGATCTGAAAAACCCTAAAGTGATCTCTCAGAAATACGAAAGAATAGGGAAATGCATTTGTAGGAAGCATGCTCTGCAAAACTGGACGACGTCTCTGTACAAACATCAAAAGAAGCAGCTGTTATCGGGCAAAACTGTGGACAAACGTCTTGCAAGAATTGAAATCCTTCTCTCTTGTATTAGCAAAGGTACACTGCCGAATCTAGAGATCAGTGACAAAAAAAATTTGATGTCCAGTAAAAATTTAACCGACAAATTCATCGATTTTGTATAGGGACTAGGCAGATTGACACTCAGATGGTTCCTGAAAAACCAGGAGTGGCATCAGTGATGATTTAAGCCGTAATCATTAAAACTGGAACAAGTTTCTGTGAAACAAGGAATTGAAATTTACTACAAAATTCATTTCAGCAACATTCTTGAAGAATGATGGTTGCTTCAGGTTAAAAATCGTTTAAAATAACGCCTATTAGTCAGCATGGACTTAGCATCCTCGTATGGAACTAAGAAAAACACAAGAGTCGTTAGCATCCAATGTTCCCCACTTCATTTCGAAGGAATAGCCTCCTTCATCGCCAGACCTGAATCTTCTCAATTACATCTGGTCCATGGTAGAGGGCAAGGTTTTGGCGACACGTCAACAAAATTTAGAGGCCCTGAAGTTAAAATCCAAAACGGAATCAACCAAAAATCCTTCAAGAAATCAGTCATGACTCCTGCAGATTATTCTTCAAACATCAGCTTGTTATCAACACAGACTGAGGTTACATTGAATAAAATGTGTCAACTCCCAACTGGTACATATATAACTACTATTTATTTGTTGTTGCATTTGTATACATTTGTTTGTTCAATAAACGTGGGCTCTAAAAGTTGTAACATTAATGATTGAAGTTTACACAAGTTTTGCGCCTTCTTTCTTACATGCTAATATATTTTTGATGCTCAATTCATTACATATTTAATTTCATTTTGGTTATGTGCTTTCTTCCAGTAGTACATGACTATGCTACCTAACTCACACATATTTCTTTGATTGTTTTTAATGTCTTCTAATTCAGCGTAGAGATCTGAAACCATTTTCATAATATACAACAAACTTTCTATTTAGAGAATAAACTCTACTTGATCAATCCACTTCTATGCTCTTTTACTGCAAGGACTTAAGAATCCAAAATTTTCTAATATACAATTGTATAGCGCAACACGGGGAAAATATGGCCTGTTCTTCATTAACTTAAACTCACTGACGTTTCTACGCCACTGGTTGGCTCGTTCTTTTGCCGAAATCTTTTTCAGGTGGAGCTATCATTTTAGTTTTACGTTCCATGAAACATTTGGTGTCGATGCCACCGTTCATTTATCCTTTCCATCCGAACGGCGCCAATGCTAGTCAAATAAATCCAAAGCTAGAGGCATTCATTCAGCCGAAGCTTGGATTATTTAAAGAGGCACACGTGCCGATATCGGATATTTCCTGGCGATGAAGGGGAGCATTTAGACCGATAAAGTAGAGAAGTGGTCACTGATAAAGTAGTGAAAGCCGTCCGACCAATTCCGATTCTGGAAATTGAGGTATTTGCATCACGAGAATTGAGTAAATTCAGGGGTGAAGATTCAGAGTCAGTCTTTTTAGCGAGATCATTCAGGCGATACGATGCAGTCTGCCTTCGCTTCAAGGTGCCGTCATCACCAGTCTGCCTTCATCACACAGTGGAGCCATCACCAGTTTGCCTTCATCATTGTTCGACGAATCTAAATTGCTTTTTCATAACATTTTCAGCTTGTTTTGAACGAGGAAAAAAAGACAAAACTAGAGAAATAAAATTTGTTACTGTCTCAAGGCACGTACGTGCATGTATGTAAAAAATGAGTTGAAGTTTGCCGGCTGCATGTGGAAGAACTCTAATTTTCTGGATGAGAAACACTTGAAAAAAATTGAAAACATAGCATTCCATAGTTGTTGCTATGACGCAAGTTCAAACAATGTGTTCATAAAATATTGAAAGTATTTTTGTCAGGTCATTCACAAACACAGGAAAATAATAATTATAATAAGTTTCTGAAAGTCATATTAGATAATCAACATCTGGTGATCGTCAAATACCGCGTGCTACCGTAAATTGCACTAAATTGCACGATAATTGCTAAGTATCGGAGTCAGTTAAAATGCATACGTGCAGTGTCAGCATTGCAAGTCTTGCTGACGGTGAGCTGACTATGAAATTCATGTTAAGCTGTCAAGAAGACTCTTCAAACGTGCCTTCACCAGTTTGGCTGAATGACATATGAACTTCTACCAGTGTCTTCTTTATTCTTTTAAATTAAAAATTTTAAAAATCGATTAATTAAAATTTTTAAATTTTTGTTACAATATGTTATACAGATAGTTACATTAAAACAATAATTAAGGTAAAATATTTAATCGTTATATTTTATTGAAACAATGCTATCTATGCTATCACAGAGATCGGACATTTATCGGAAGTGGCATGAGTTTTCACCCTCAATATTATTTTCCTCGAAAGTGGCATCCTTAAGAATAGCACAAGTACGCAACCCCAGTCATAGCTTCAATTAAAATTCTCCTTTGACTGAGCAACAGTTTCTGTTTATCATCATCATATTCTAGCAGCAACAGAACAGCACCAGCTGTCATGTGTCAAATCGAACGGATCCTCATTGGCCCTCATACTCTCCAGATTTGTTCCCGTGGAATAAGAATATAATTGGAAATACTCTATCTTGATTTCTTTTCCTACACCCAGGTCATGGTACACATTTTCGAGAGTCAACTAAGCACTCTGACAGAATTGAAGTTTTTGTGGAAGCCAACATGAGTGAAGATGATGTCAGAAAAATAACAATCCCCACCAAAAAAAGCAAACCTGTCCAGTGATCAGCTTGGAGAGCTCTTTTAATATTTGAAAAAATACAAACAAATGTCTAACATCTAGTGCATCATTGCTACCCTCGTTTTATTGAGATATAGCAATAAAATGTTTTTATGAATTATGGTTTTAATATCACTTTTTGTACATCATACCGTCGTTACTGAGGAATTAATGACGTTGACACTCAATCGTCTAAGAATGTTCATTTTAGTTAACTTGAGTGGAAATTTAAACGACCTTCCGTTATATGAAGACTCAGTTAAACGTACTGTAATATGAATAATTAACGTGCATTTCCGTTCATTAGCGTAGAATATATGCTAATGGATAAAAATCACAATGATTTCAACCAAGCATATGTAAAGAATGAAGTAAAGTCCAAATACATAGCCACTGTCTTAATGTATTATTATTAATAATATAAATAAATTCTTGATTCTACCACTGCAGCCACACTGAATGCATTATATATCGAACCCCGTCTCAGAATTTTTTCAAAAAAGGCACCAGTCGTTAATTATCGCTACTTTCTTGCAGCTGTTGTTCATACTCGTACGTACAGCATGTGTGCGTCATGTTAATATCTCATACTCTTTTTTTCGCCATCGCCAGTTAATGAAGTGAAATCAATAAGTGCGGTCGGTGTGAGCAAAATTGCACGGACTCAGAGAGCCTTAAAAAAGTTGCCGTTATCAGGAGAGAGCAGCCAATGAAGCCATGACTCCCTCCTCAAACTTACTGCCACCCAACAAAGCAAGCAAGATTCTTGAAAAAAGTTCATCAAGTTTGCAATGAGGCCCGATCAAGTTTAGTGAGAAGCTTTAATATGTTCTGTAAAAAGTTGTTGTGCAGCCAATACGGTACATCCTTAAGTTGTTGTACAGCCAATGCTGTACATCCTACAGTTGTTGTGAAGCCAATGCTGTACATCCTTACGGATCTACATGGTGGAGGAAGTCCATGAAATAATGGAAGAATCTCGATGATGGGATAAGTGCACACCATGAAAGGGAGGATTTTTTTCACCAGGATTCGTACCGAACTTTGAAAGGAAGAGTTATGGCTGAGCTTTCCAATTCCTTTGCGTAACTTGATTAGGTGTTCGGCCGTCTTGCAAAAGAGCTAACTCCTGCAATGTTAACGAAGCAGTCTTGTATATTAGCCAGGCGAACTTCTTGAATGAGGAGGAAACTAAAATTGACTCAGAGTTTTGATTAAAAGAGGAGAAACGGTCCTCGATAATACATTTCAGCGATTTAATTCTGATAAAAGTTTTTGAAAAATGAAAAGAAATTTTCAAATGCACTTCCTTTTTCGACTTACAAACACCTCTTTAATGTTCTCGACGTTAATAGAAATTGTAATAATTTTAATAATGATAATTGAAATAGTACTTTCATATTTTTGTCTCGAATAAATTAAATTAAAGGTGCACTTTGAATCGTTATCTAATTTGGTTGGCAGCAAGATGAGTTCAAAAATCTGAAGTATGCTAAAAGCATGAAAATGTGTGTCAATAAATATCACATTTATTTTCCTGCTCGTTGGTTGATTTCCGGGATATCTTACAAAGAACAGCAAACACAAAATTTACGCTTGGCATAATATTTTTAATTGCAGGCGTTTCGCTAAAAGAAAATTAGTCTTCAGTACAGAAATACAACAAAAGGGACTCTGAAAATATGCCTAGACAGAAGCCTAGCAACGAGCATATGTTTCTACCCCAGCCCCTTCACCAGGTTAATGTTGAAAACCAACTTATTCACTCTAATAAGGAAAAGGAAGAATTTAATTTAATTTTCTGTGACAGAAGCATTTATTAAAAGTTATTTTCAGTAATTTTCAACGCTACTCAGCCAGAATTTGTTCCAGAAAATCCTGTTACTACACTGATAAATCTTAAGTTTATTTACTTATACATTTTGCAGCGCAGGTCTATTCATGGTCTGAATTTTTCTGACTAGTACTTCTGGCCTCGAGCAGTCAGTTTGTGAAGTTCAAATGGAATTCAATTTCTGAAGCACGATTTTGCCAACTTTGTTCCAAAAAATGCCCGAACTCTACATCTGAAGCATAATTTTAAAACTCACAAGTTTAGTTATGTAAATTAAACACGCTTTTATCATTAGCAGACTACACACTGCTAAACTGTGTGAATAATATGTGTTATGTATTATTTCTTGCTTGAAGTCTTATGAGCGTGTCATACATGTGTGTTGTGTGCGTATATGTTTTGCGTCATGAATGTACACACGTCGCTGCTGTGTACGGCAATGTTACTTACACAACGTGTACAGTTTACCTCCAGTTTGTAGAATTGAGAACAGCTTCTGCTGTTGAATAATTCATTTGCTTGTTACTCTGCAAACTAAAATGATTTCACCGCCCCAATGTCCCGCCCTGAATATGCCTTACATTTTAAACAAGAATAGAAAAGAATAAAGCAATAGACACGAGCCGTTTGGCCCATTCTAGGGTTGATACCCAAGTCCCATGCCGTCTAAAGTAAGGCATCAATTATGCACGTACATCTAAATCAAACAACTGCATTCAGCTTAAATATTTTCCTCAGAAGCAAATGGAAATAATGTTGTAAAGATACGTCCAAAGCTTGTCGTGTTGTGTGAGCACGGTATGCATGTCAGCCAGAGCTGGTGACTGAATTATTCCCCGTCTACTTTTTTTTTCTTCTTCTGCAGAGGCTGCAAAGAAAATTTACATGTCGCCCAGCCCGCATTTTCTATGAATAAATTTTTGGGATCCATTTGTCGTGCACGCAACAGAAGCGAATGCCTTCTTTTTGAATTAAAAAAAAGAGAAATATGATTGCAAAACAGTTTTTTATCACTGAACAAGTTCATTTTAAGAAATATACTTCCTTTCCATTTATTACTTTTTATACTGACTGACCAAGAAAAGACACGTAGTTGTTGTGCGTGTACGAGTGGATGCATGTTCTCGTGTGTACGTGTAGTGTTTGCATGTGCACGTGTTTGAGTGTGCGCGTGTGCGTGATTATACAACGTGTAGGTGCGTGTGTGAATGTTTAATTCAGAATTTATGGATACGTGTGAGTACGTCTGGGTTAGCTCATGTTAATGTTTTTAATTTTTTCAATGAGTTTTTTCTTCTTCCGTACTAAGATCTGCGTTTATTCACATGTGTTACTTTATACATGCTTATCTATATGTGCTGATCTATATGGGCTGATCTATATGTGTGTATGAAAATTTATGACCATTGCCCTCCCCTACTCCTATCTTACTTTACTCATAGTACTTTACTGTGTGTGATTGAGGTGACTGTGCATGATTGAAGTACTTGTACGTGGTTGATGACTTAACTTTAGACTGTATGTGACACGGTAGTAACACAACAATGGTCCACTCAGCTCGTTCCTCTTACCATTTTCCATTATTAAACGCAGTGGTATACTCGTGTAATGGCTAATGCGTTCACACTGATCATTTGATCAGTCAAACCATGCCTTGAATTAACCAATGGCAATCGAGCAGCTCTCGTAATTTATTAAACTCTAAATTTAGATCTAACAAAGGCTTTTTTCGCCAAGCGTTTCCGAAGCGTCGTTTTCACCAGCTTGGTGAATCACCAGCTTGGTCGACTATCACCAGCTTGGTCGACATCACCAGCTTGGTCGACTATCACCAGCTTGGTCGACTATCACCAGCTTGGTCGACTGGTGAGCGTGTCTGCTTGCGAGCGGAAAGACCCGGGTTCGAATCCCGCTGCCGACATGGTTGACGCGGCTAGAAATACGGCATGGGACTTGGGTAAACAACCGAATAATTATCGAAGTAATTATCCGACCCAAGAATGGGCCAGAAGGTTCGTTCCTATAGCCTCATTCTATTCTATTCTATTCTATTCTTTTCGCCAAGCGTTTCCGAAGCGTCGTTTTCACTAGGCTTATTACTTAATAAAATGCATCGAAATTTCAATGACTGCATTAGAGATAAGAGGAAGTGACTCAGAGAAGCGATTTAGACTCCAAGTCTCTACTCGGCGCTTCCTTTTATTACTGGCCATCGCAACTTATTGAATGCTGCGCATGGGGCGAGTTTTAGACCGAATGTAAGCGTGGGGCAAATTGTAGACATATTGAACAGAGGGCAAGTGCTTGGGTCAATTGAATGAAGGGGCAATTTCTAGGATCAATTGAAGGCAGAGGAAGTTCTTAGGTCAATTGAACACAAGAATCAAATTTTGGTCCTAATTGAAAAAGGGGAGAAGTTTTGGGGGAATTAAACACCCCACGGGGTCGGCTGCAAACTGAAAACAGTTTAATTATGTAAGCTGAATTATGTAAGTTGAATTATGTGAACTCAATTATGTAACCCAAATGTTGTGAGAAAAATTATGTAGCGTAAATATTTAAGTAAATCCATGACTAGAGCAGCAGATGGAAGCTGAAGCCAAGGAAAATTTTCACTCTGTGAACCCGTCGTCCACTTTTTTATTTTTCCTTTCCATGAAATAAATGTAAAATTCCTGTCCGGGAAAACTGCTTTTTGAACAGAGCCCAGGGGAAATTTGTTGTATTAGACGTTTCAATGTTCAGATGTTCAGATATTCAGACATTTATTACAGGAAAGATGCATGGAATATTGTAATGCAGTTATAATATCATTATGCCTAAAACAGCGTCGTGTCTCTGCTGCCTACTGGAAGCCAGAGGCATATTAAGCTTTGCCTTCAAATTGTCTTTAAAAGTTCTTATAGAATACAATTGTACACACAAGCTGAAAGTATCACCTATATGTTCATAATATTGCTCAAATCAAGACTGATTATTATGGAAGTTAGATTTATAAAACTTGAAAATATATAAAAAGAAAATATTATACCAATGCTTCATTTACAACAGCACCACTTTTCACAAAGTTCACTCTATATTTGAATGCAAAATATTATTGGACACAAGTTTCAACAACATGGTACACAAGCATACGACAAATTTATATTCAGAGGATTAAACATCAAGGAATAGAAATGATTGTTACTTTTTGCATGTATGATTAAATATTTCATTAAAACAAACTGCAGATATATTTTATGATTTGTTTACTTTTTGAAACAAGCTTTTCAAAGTATGCTGTAAAATGACTTATTCGTTACTTTCTATGTGTGAAACATGTAAAGAAATATTTTTCTAAACTAGGCTGTAAATTACTTTTTTTTATACCTGAATTTGTGGAACGTGGAAAATTAAATGAGTTTTTTCCGGATTTGGTAATTCAGTCGCCCGTGACATTTTCTTCCTCTACTTGTGTTTATAACATATAATGAAACTTAGCTTTGGGATCTTAATTCTCAAATAAACATAAATTTTGCTATAGATTTGGTATAAATACTGTACATACGTGCAACTCGTGGAAAGTTAAACGAAAGAACTTAATAAGGAAAATAAGAACTCAAATGTTGCCACACAATAACGATACAAAAGCTCTGCACAGGGAAGTTAAGGCCAGAAAAACTTCAATCTAGTGAGAAAACCTCTAAAGGTTTCGGTTGGGCTTCGGATTTTAGCGGGAAGCCTCGGAAGCTCATTTGATGGCCGGCCTGAGATTGAGTCCGGAAGTGGACGCTTCTTTACGACAATTGTACTTCTCCAAATTGCGACGCCATACAGACATTACGTCGACAATCTTCTCAGAAGCCACGTTCTACTATCACACCTGCGTAAATATGTCCTCCCGTGTAAATATGATTTCCTTTGTAAACTTTCGTTATGAACTAAAGTGGTTTTAGGTTCACTTCAGGATCGGCTTAGCAAAACAATGATCTTGTGTGCTGGTCGTTTTGAAAACGCAACTATTCTGTGTCAAGTGGTCGACATTTTGTCAGATTAACTTGGCGACTTCTCTCACAATTTGCTGTCATTTTGAAAACCACTCAAAAAAATCCCCTTTTAACCGCAGAACAGAAGAGCAAAACTTTATCTACTATCAAAACGATTAAAATCACCTAAAATTATTCGTGAAAAATTAATGCAATTCACAAAGGCGTTTTGTATTTTAACACAAAAGCGTCTCGGGAAATACTTTTGTTTTCTATGCCCTGAATTCTGTTGCCCACAGGGACAGTATTTCACAGAAATACTTATAAATTTCTCTTAAGTTTGTCCCTATTTAAGCGTATGTCCAAACACTCTTTCACTTAGGAGTGGAAATTTCTTAAGAAATTCTGGAATTTTCTCAAATAGCTTCTCTGGTTGAAATGTTTTTATATAAGTGAACATTGCATGCATGCAAATTGTACATGAGCTTAGTAAAGCAACATACATTATTTCTGAATTTATTTCTGAACGAGTGAACTCTGTATGCTTATATACGAAAATCATATCATTTCTCAGAGCGTTTCACATCAGTAAAGTGTGTGTCCTTATTACTGTAAAACTCATTATTTTTGCGCATCGAAAAACACATGAACTTTGAAATTGAGTTGTGCAATGAAAATACACTACACTTTGATACGAAGTGTCATCCTTGACACGTTCTCATAGCTCACTGGCTTGTTCTCATTCACTGGCTTGTTCTCCTTCACTGGCTTGTTCTCCTTCACTGGCTTCTTCTCCTTCACTGGCTTGTTCTCCTTCACTGGCTTGTTCTCATTCACTGGCTTGTTCTCCTTCACTGGCTTGTTCTCCTTCACTAGCTTGTTCTCCTTCATTGGCTTGTTCTCCTTCACTGGCTTGTTCTCTTTCATTCATTTCTGTTTATTTTATCTATCTACATATATAATGCACAACGTATCTCCATCTCTCTCTCTTTTTCTCTGTATCTGTGTGTGCCCGTCCTGTTACTTCCTATCCTTTAATAAAGAAAAATTATTGAACTGAAATCAGAACGAGTATGCATGTATTATACGCATTGTATTGTGGATACCAAAGGCGCCGGATCACTATAAAACATTATTTTTTTCCGTTATAAGCTTTCTTCTCTTACATGCCCATGTTATCGGTAGATAAGATACGGAATGGAAGTTCTGTATAAATTAACGAAAAATATTCACGGGTAAAACTGAAAAATGTATTTTATGTCATAGATCATTTATTTCATCACTTTTAAACCAAGGAATTTCAACGGGTACTATTGTCAGGACGTCTTTGGTCCTTGGAATTTTCCGTCGCTAATGAAGTCGATGAACTTCGAATGTATCTCGACGGATGTGCGAGCTGTGCAGGTTTATCTAGACGCTGACGTGAAGCTATTATATTTTGCTGGATCAGGCGCAAAATGGTCTAGACTATTTATTGCTGACTAAGTGGAACGTGCACTAGCTTGAAGCTCTTGCTGACTCGGTCGTATGTTGTTCGATGGGAGTCAGTGACTTTGTCACGTGGAGACGGCATATCGCTCGTCTATATTAACCTTTGTCGCGCCGGACAATGGGGTTCGAAGTGTAGGCCTCGGCCTGCCAGGTTGTCCTGGAGCTTTCTCCAGTCTCCGGTCTATTGTGAGACCAATAACCCTTTTGTTAATAAACGATTGGAAACCATCAAGTCCGTCCTTTCCTGCGATAGCATCTCAGAGGAACCTAGATTCTCGGTTCGGTGGTAAGCTTCTAGGCACGAACCTCCACAGGAGGAGAGTTACGATTTATAGAATCTAACTGGGAAGAATCACCCCTACACTATCTGGGCCGTGTTATCGGTAGATAAGACGCAGAAACGAAGTTCTGAATAAAATCGATCAAAGGTCTTCATTTAAATCATGATAATTCGTTGTAAATCTTGAATGCATTCATCTCTATAGTGATTTTAAATTAGTCAAATCTAAATCGTGGAATTTCTACGGGAACTGTGTAGTATCTACCTATTTATATCCATCTAACGAGCTATCTATGTATTCATGTCCATCTATATGAGTGCAGTGTGTTCTCTGTACCCTGCTGCTGTTTCAGCGCCCTCCCAAAAGATGATTGACAGCGCGAGCTGAAACTAATTCACTGAAAACAAAGATTTCAAAACTATCGGTAAAAACGAAGCCTTGTATTGAGCGTCGTTCTTCACCTTTCTTTATTTGTCTTCATCTCAAAGATTTTCCTGAAAGTTTATGGAGTTCAAGCCGAAAGTTGGACGTATGGCTGAATCTTGGAGTTAGACTGAGGTCATGGAGTGAGATCAGGTCATGGAGTCAGACTCAGGTCATGGAGTCAGACTCAGGTCATGGAGTCAGACTCAGGTCATGGAGTCAGACTCAGGTCATGGAGTCAGAATCAAGTCATGAGGTCTTGCTTTCAGTGTATTACAAAATTAAGGTTCT
>VCRD01001516.1:64193-75386 GCA_006783055.1 Trinorchestia longiramus | reverse complement strand
CTCCATCTGTCATAGTGCGAACGTTGTTGTAGTCTGTCGCTCGGTTTGAATCGGAGATTGTTGTTTGTTTCGAGGCATACTGTTTGTTTACAAAGTTTATTGCTAATTATATGTATTAAAAATGCCGAACAAGTGAGGGGTTGTGAACTGTCGGGGTAATTACAATAAGGAGAACAGGCGCCGCACAGTATCTTCAATGTGCCTGTTTCATGTCTGCCATCTCCAAAACTCACTTCGCTCGGCGAAAGCTGAAGACCAACAACTGAGGTATTTTCTTCAGAAGGATAAGATTACTTCATTTGATGCTTTCAAACCTGAACGTAACCTGCAGAAACAGTACAAGAACTTGATTATTTCAAGATCGAAAGAAAGGCTTGTGTGTTTGTTCATGACCGACAACTTCAGTGAATGCAGCATTCACTGTTATATTTCATTTTTTACTCTCTTACTCTGATATGTAACGCCCATTCATATTAAACACGATATATGCAGATAACTGTAATAATGATTAAATTAAATCGATCATCAGCAAGCCATACCATACGGTCAACAAGTAATTGGAAAATACAATTTCAATTTAATAACAATCACAACTTTATGTTTTAAGTTTTCGCTCTCATAATTTTCCTTTTTCGGTCTTTCTCGGATGTTAAACATCCAATTCAGTTAAATGTAATGATATCAAGTCTAAGCTGTACCTAAAGAAAATATTTCGCTTATCGCCTAAAATGCGTATAATACCTACCACGTCAGAATTTATATGTATCACCAATGATTACCTCTGAAGTCATCATTGAAAAAGCAAAGTTTCATTTGTTTCCCCATGTATATTTAACGTTCATTGCGTGATGTGACTGTTTACGTATACCCGTAGGTACTACTGTTCTATCATCTATGATACTATGCATAGAATACATACCACTTAAAGATTTTATGATAAGGCATCTTTAAAAACCAATGCTGTTACATTTCTTATGTACCAACTTTATTAGAAATATACGTTTTTGTTTTGTTTGTTTGTCTGTGATTGTCGAAAACAAGCCCACTTTGTGTTCCCCCTAACACTCAGGGCGTTCAAGAACGGCATTAGTACCACTGTTTAGGACACTTCATCCCAACAATGGTTTTTGCTTCTATGTCTGTTTGTTTGTATGCGTGAATGTTTGTATGTTTGGTTGTTTGCATTGGAAAAGGTTTAACTATAATCAATTTGTAAAGTCTAAAACTGCAGCAACTCGGCTTTCTATAAAGTGGCCACTAAGCTCATACAATAATACATGTTAAGTCCGACTAAAATTGGTATTTCAAAGCATTACAGTGCTTTACACCATTTAAAATTCACTGTAAAACCTTATTATCCCTTCTATTGCTTGAAAGAAGCAATTTTTGATCAATTTGTCCGATGGAAAATGTTATGTTACTAAGAATGCCATGGCCTCCGCTACCGTAGTCAGCTACGCGGCGATGCACGTCCTGGTTATAGTAGTCCTTGATATACATATACATATATATATATATATTTATACATACATATATGTGTGTGATTGTGTGTATATTTCATGGCACGCACTCAGGAAAACAATTTGAGAGAATTCACATTTCAAATTTAGAGAGTCTAAAACTTTAATTGTGTTGCGGATATTTGCTGATCAAAAATGAGATTTCTAAAACATTAATTACATTAAATTTTAGGTACAAGTATTGTAAGCAATGTATTGTGAATACCAATGGCACCGGATTACTATAAAAACGTGATTTGTTTTCGTTATTAAGCTTCTTGCCTTCAACATAGGAACTTCTTGAATATCAATACTGGATGATGATGATGATAGTATTAACACAATTCAGCAGAAAAAAATGTGCATTTTTTTTAAGAACAGGCCAACTAGTAGCTTTTAAAAAGTTAGATTCTGAGTTCTAATCTCATTCAAGTGGCGAGTGTTCGAACAGCTATGGTGAAGGCAAGCTACGGCCTGTAAATTCAGTACATATTCTCATTGAAATTTGAGGCCGAGTACCAAACTCATCTGTATTCAGAATACCAGCCACGAAATATCGAATTCAAAGACTCTGAAATTCATGTTTATCATACAGTAATTCTAATTTTAATAGCCAGTTATCGTGGAAATTCCACGATTTAGATATGACTAATTTGAAATCATTATAAATATAAATGCATTAAAGATTTAAGGCAAATTATTGTGTTATGTTATCTACCGATGACATGACCCAGATAGTACCCGTAAAAGTTTCTTGATTTAAAAGTGACAAAATTAAGGATCTATGAATTAAATACATTTTCAGTTTTATCCGTTGCATCATCACAATCTGAATATTTTTCATGAAAATGTACAGAACTTTTGTTCTGTATCTTTACTACCGATAACATGTCGTGTAAGAGAAGAAAGCTGATAACGGAAAAAAGAAGTATTTTATGGTGATCTAGAGTCTTTTGTATCCACAATACAATGCTTAGAATGCATGTGTGCCCGTTCTGACTTCCGTTCAATAATTTTTCTTCAGTAATAGATAGGAAGTGATGGGACGGACACACGCAGATATATACGAGTGTATATAGAGAGAGAGAGAGACAGAGAGAAAGAGAGGGATGGAGATACATTGTCTATTATATATGTAGAAGGTCTTCTTCAGAAATCATAGATATTTTCTAGCATAACTTAGCTTCCCCTAGTATATCAGGTCCTAACAAAATTGCCCTATATACATATAAGCAACGGCAGAAATTAATTCCAAGTCTCGTGTTGACAAAGCATTGGAAGCCGTGGCAGCATTTACATGAGGGGCGTGATCGAGGGCATCAGGGAGTGGCATCATGTCGGCATTAAACACAATGCAGTGCTCTTACACCGCGGGTATTTGTAATTCCCGTCTATCCGTTCATCTAAGAGGCTTAGTTAGGCTTTATGCATAGGCTATGCATCTAGGCTTTGCGCTTAGGCTTTATATCTAGACTTTACTCTTTGGTTTGTGTCTTAGCTTTACGCTTACGCTCTGTGTATGTGATCCATGCCTTTCCTCTACACATAGGCCATAAAATTATACTTTAAACATATACATAAAATTAAGCTTCATAAATAGGCCTTACAACTTGACTTGCGATATTAAGAATTTATGTGAATAGATTTATTGCGATAAGTAACATGTGAATGGTGACAATTTAATAGTAGCTCACCACACATGCTTCTGTATTAATTGATATGAACCTTTGCAATCTAGAATACGGATTGTAAGATTGCCTCCAAGGAAATGTTGATACTAGAATGAAAGTTAACATTTAAATGACAAAACGACAGTTCCTTGCTTCTGAGATGACTAGACAGTTCCCGTGGAAGTTCCACGGTTTATATTTGACTACTTCGAAATTATTATACAAACGTATGTATTAAAGATTTACGACGAATTATTGTGTTTTAAATGAATATTTTTCATGAATATATACAAAACTTTCATTCTGTATCTTATCTACCGATAACATGCTTAGATAATACCAGTTGAAATTCTACAGTTTAAAAGTGATAAAATTAAGGATCTATGAAGTGAAATACATTTTCCAGTTTTACCGGTGGTAGTATAAGAACCTAAGTATTTTTCATGAATGTATACAGAACTTCCATTCTGTATCTTATCTACTAATAACGTAGACGTGTAGGAAAAGAAAACTAATAACAGGAAAACTATTAGATGATAGTAAGCCGGTGCCTTTGGTATCTACAGTACAATGCTTATAATACACGTATACCCGTTCTGATTTCAGTTCAATAATTTTTCTTTAACAACAGATAGGAAATAATGGGACGGACACACACAAATAGAGAGATATAGAAAATGATAGTTTCAAAGTTAAGTAGTCTATTTTCATATACAACTTCGAACATCATCATCAATTTTTCAGAAATGAAATAAATTTTCAACACAAAATTAAAATTTTCTCGAGTAGCTATGTAATCCGAATAAAAAGTATGGAATTATGTAGCAGTCGAAACGTTCATTTTCAACAGCTAAATATTCTTTAGAAAATGAAACATTGATGCACAAAAAACATACATGCCTATTAGTATTTTTGGGATAAATATTTTAGATATGTATATATACATATTTATATGCATATTTTTACGCAATAAAATAGCAGCTATTACGGTCAAAACCACTTTTTTTGGACCGAGCTGACATTGCTTGGGGGCTTATCGTCATAAATATTTCTTTCACGCGTGTTGGAGCAACTGATGACTTAAAAATAAACTTCCAGACAAAACCTTCTTCCTTCAGCAGTTTCCCCAAGGCGCTGTCTCTGTCACTCTGCCTCCGTCCAGCTCGTTCCTCCAGCTGACTTAGCGTAAAATTTCTGAGCCTCCAACGAACAAATAAAATTTTTAATATCGGCCAAGCCTAAGGCGTGTGTAGCCATGATACCAAGCAGCATGTTATGGACATCGTCTCATCTTTTGTAAAGGAAACCCCATTTTTAGCATCTGGTGAAAAATTTCTTCCACACAGAGACCAATTTTCGCTCAAAGGTGACCCATTTTCTCTTCTGTGTGACCCATTTATCCTAGCAAGGGGTCTCTTTTTATAAAAGCAGCCCATTTCCCGACAAGGAGAGCAATTCTCATAAGAAAGTCCATTTTCTCCAAAAATGAGATCCATGTTCCCCGTAATGCGATTTATTTTCCATATTAGAGCCCCATATTTCTTAGGAGGGCAGCAATTTCTCTTTCAAAGACTCTACTTCAACAAAAAGGCGACGTATGTGTAAATCAAGACCACTGACAGTAAAATTGGCAAAATTAAATGAATAATTTGATCAAAAAATTGAATAAACTTGAAATTTATTAAAATTTGGAAGCTAAATAGACTTTGATTGAGCACTAGCCTCACTGAACTGCAGCCTCGTCATCATTCACTCTAATTTCACTCCAAATATGATATGTAAAAGCCTACAGGTACCTGTTACTTAATTCAATAATTATATAAGTTACACAAACTGATCATGGAAATGAAGACCCTTTGACTAGTTCACAAAACCAAATTTCTTAGAGAAGGGTCCGTCGAAATTGAGTTTAGAATATTTATTTTTTGACGTTCGATAAAGTCCTTGTTTTTATTTTGTCCCAAACTCATTTCTGTTGACATGAACCTTCCCCCATCCTGCCTCCTCATGTGCGTTACAAAAATATTTATACCAGAGATTGAGTTTGGTCAATTTCGAGGGATCGCTCGAACGAAATATTCGGTATTTCCGAGAGACAGTGTTTACAGAAAATTCTTAGGCAATAAATATTTGTTTTTGCCCTGCTCCATGGAAGCCAGGTCTAGACACGAGTAATTAAGACCGTCCAGTGAACTAAGAAGTTCCTTCAAGCGCTCGCAGCAGTTGCTACACACGCTCAATATTCTAACGGAATATTTTCTTCAATTTAAATTGCATGGCAACCATCACTACGCACCACTGCGTCCAAATGAATTGCCGAGAAAATATTGTGATCTATTTGTGCAAGTCAGGTATGGGAAAAATGTTTATATAAGAACGCGTACATTAAGTAGTATGAAATGAAGAGAACTAAAGTATAAGCAAACATTTTCAAGAATAAACGGTAGAAATGCACAGACTCTAATCTCAGAACTGAATTCGACACAAGTCACATTTATAATCCACCGACAATAAAACGAAAAAATATACCTTTGTCTTCACAGCACAAAACTTCATTTCTTACTTCCATGAAATAAATGTAATGCATGCCTGTCCTCCGCCACAGGCACCCACCCACACTCCATTATCCGCCTGTTGTAAGTAAAAGTTTTGTCTAGTTCAGCCTAACGATAGAGTTTGTACATTCCTAAACGTTATGCGATGGAGTTTGTGCATTCCTAAACGTTATGCGATGGAGTTTGTGCATTCCCAAACGTTATGCGATGGGGTTTGTGCATTCCCAAACGTTATGCAATGGAGTTTGTGCATTCCCAAACGTTATGCGATGGAGTTTGTGCATTCCTAAACGTTATGCGATGGAGTTTGTGCATTCCTAAACGTTATGCGATGGAGTTTGTGCATTCCTAAATGTTATGCGATGGAATTTGTGTATTCTTAAACTATATGCGATGGAGTTCGTGCATTCCTAAACATTAGTATCAAAAATGTTATCGTTTGCATTGGTTCTTCTCTTCAACCGCAAGTGAGTTTTAAAAGAGATCGAGCAATAAGCACTCTAATGCTCAAGTACAGTAGGGCGTATATTACTTTTTTTCCTACAGCAAGTAGTGATAATTTACCGTGGTACATGAATTGCGTAATGTATGAGTAAGCTTTCAGTGCTTTGAGTGAACGAAGGCCCTTTATTTACCTTATTTAATTCTCCGAATTGTGTCAGTTCCTGTAACAGCCAGTTAATGTAAAAGTCGGTTCCTGTAACAGCCAGTTAATGTAAGAGCCAGCCACTGTAACAGCCAGTTAATGTAACAACCAGCCCCTGTAACAGCCAGTTCCTGTAACAGCTAGCCCCTGTAACAGCCAGTTCCTGTAACAGCCAGCCCCTGTAACAGCCAGTTAATGTAACAGCCAGTTCCTGTAACAGGAAGTTTATAGGTTGTTCGACTTCTAACTTCATCTGACCCATTCTTTGAAGTTCATGCAAGTTGCATTGCACTGAGCGGTCTCGAGTTCTTACAACTTTAGTTAAATATGCAGATTTCAATCTCAACGTCCCAGCATCTCGGTTTACTTTTCCATCAAAGCTTCTAAGTGGAAACTATCAAAGTTTGCTCCTGGATTAGCGGAGATTTGCGCTGATGAACAAGTATTCTACCCGTATTGACGGAAAAATATGATGGTATGTGTTAAATGTCCGTGTCTGCTGGACAGCAATCGTTATTCTCTTAGATTTAATGAACGAAGTAAAGAATTACTGCTATTTAGCATTGAAAGCAACTCTCTGGTTCAAGCCGACATCATTGCATGTTTTCTCATATTCCTACGATGTAAATACGAGCAATAAGTTAACATATCCCATGAACGTGAGTCTGAGCCTGTTCGATCAAGCATGCAGCATGTGAAGCGTGAATCATGGATCTCATTTGAATTTACGACCGATAATTCCTCTTATTCAGGGCCTCGTAACTCAACTCACATGAGTCATACATCAGCAGTGGCCCGGTGCTGATCTGTTCCTGCATCTTGCTCTACCATGACAAAGTGGTTCGTTAATTGCAGAAGCCGTCAAGGTTAAACTCTGATGTTAACATAGAGCAGACAGAATCCAGGGCCGCTCTGAAGCTGCGAAATTCAGGAATGAAGCGACATCACCGAATGTTCCTGAACGAAAGAAATTTTTCGTATTAATTATACGAGGTATTTCATAGTATATTTCTCTGAAACAAATTGCACGCGTGAATTGTATCGCCTGGATTCTAGCAGAATTTTCTGTGATAGTAAACAGGTCAAAATAGGATTGAAAAATGGTATTTTAGGGGACAATTTTATCGAATATATAACGAGAAAAATGAAGAACTTTTGAGCAATTAACAGAACTAACCAACTTATGCAGAATTTATGCATCGAGTTCATAGTGAAAGCAAGTCATGTTTTTTCAAGCGGGGGAAATAATCTGGAGCATAATACACGTTTCTGATATTATTCACCATAATGTTACTACAAAAAACAAAACACATCATATAGAGAGCCTCAAACCGAACATTTCAAGTTATTGGAAGCTATTTTGGAATGAGAGATATGAATAAAATACTTTTGCAGTGACAAAACTCGTATCGCGAACATCAGTTCAGGCTTTGGGTTCAGAGGAAAAAAAGCACTTTTCCGAAGGCTGTCGGCGAATTTAATTAAAAACTAACATTATATATTAACGCGAGTTTGCTACAAGAATACTCTATGATCTAGTGTAATATTATATAGAATAATAGTTCCATCACTTTAGAAGAGTTGTCACTTTTATAACAGTCAGAAAGTACAAACGCAAAAGCTTTGGCGGTTTTTTTCACTAAGTTTGAAAGTTTTTAATATGTGTTTAGATGAGTTCTCAAGTAACATTGGTCATACCCTAAACTTAATAGAGCTGCAGTGTCGTGGTCCCAATGCTCAAAAGTTAATGGAGCTTTCAAATCACTGCTCAGCATCAGAGAAATAATGGCGTCGTCTTATTGGCCATCAGATGGACTTAAAGGATTCGTCATTTAATTAACTGGGCTGGTCTGGTAGGCCTGGCACTCATTAGTCAGGACTCGGACCTCTTGATTCCAAGTCTGCCAGCCAACTCTAGACGTCACAACCAATTACAGCATCTCGCAATCAAAACGAAAGATTCCACGATTGATGGATTCCAGAATTCCTGGATTGCAGGATTTCATCCAGTGATCGATAAAACTGAATGCAGTCTGGGATTTGGGGCCCGTGATGGAAAGATTAGTTGTAATTAGTGACGTTGGCAGTGGGATTCCGAGCTTCAATGTTTCGTAATCACGTCAAATAATTAATTACACTTATACATACTGACTTTCAAATTACAATAGGAAATATGCTACAACCAATACTAGTTATTTGTCTATTATGAACTAAATCATTTAAAATTATGAGCAAAATTCACAATTAAATTGATGAATAAATTCAAAATGATGGAACCAAGTGAATGAGTATTTAACAAAACCAATAATTAGCTACATCACTGTTTAGTTCTGCGCGTCGTACATGAGCTCTGGCAGACCTGAAGTGAACTCATGAGGATTATGATCTTCACAAGTGAATTTTCTTCACTAGTCTGAGCCCATACATCATTTTTTTCTTCTTTTCCAAACATTGCACTAGAAAATGGTGTCAGTATCACAATTGTTATGAATTAACGTTGTTCTCGTCGCAGCTCAGACAACATTTCAGATAAAAATGCTAAAAAATTCGGTGAACTTCCTGCATCGATGTGCAAACTACTTTTTTAGTTCAGATAACTAAATGCGAAGAAAATTTACTTCAGTTAATTGACTTTAAAACCACGAATTTAGTTATAGTTACAATATTATCAAGTAATATCAGGAATAGATATGTATGTCACGCTCTAATATTTTATCCACAGAAACACTTTTTAGGTACCACTGTCCACTTCTTAAATCTGGTACAATCAGGAATTCAAGGTTCGAGTATTGTGCGATACTCTATGAACTAAAACCTAGTGCTTCTAATACTGCCTATGTACGTCTCTTCAATACAACGATCATTTATTTTGAAGTTCTTAGTGAGCTTTTGCAAGGAATCTTCGCTTCGAATTTCTGAAATTTACTTGCTTCTACTCAATGTAATTGTTCTATGAAAAAGATAAGAACTAGAACTAAAAATGAACCCACACTAAGAGCTACAAACATTTATTTTTATTTTTGTACAATTTTGAGGGGCAAAAATGCAATTTTTGCAGTCAAAGACTGTCTGAAAAATTAATCATTAAAAACAACATTATCTTTTTTATCTTAAAATCATCCTTTGCACTAAATGACACATTTTTTATCTAAAAAAGATACAGTCTCGCGTCTTTCGCTAGTATACCAACACTTTTGCACCTTAATCATGCTTTTCTCATCTAAAAAGTTCACCCATGCAACAAATTCCCATTTTCCCTCTAAAAATACCAGCCTTGAACTAAGACTCGCTTTTTTCCTCTAGCCTGCAAGAAAAACAATGTCCTTGCTCATAGATTACAACAAAGAGGATAATGTACATTCTTATATAGTAGATTAGCAAAGTAGGTATAGTGAAGTACAAGGTCTGTTTATTTTTTATTCTCCAGTCGTGCTTCTAAGTGAGAACGAAATACGCTGGAACCAGATCTGCGCGTCGAGCTGCTCCCTAACCACAACCTCTGCCGTTGTCGGTTCTAATGGTCTAGTCGCAGTCGAGGTACGAATAATTGAACATGGCTACTACGATCGATGCTCCTGCCAGATATGAGTTACGAAGAATAATACGTTTTCTTTCTGCAAGCAGAATGACGTAGTGCTGCTGAAAGCCATCGCATAATAAGCAAAGTGTACGGTGACGACTTTATGAGTGAGAGCAGAGTACCATCCTCCGTATAGTCCAGACCTAACACCAAGGGATTTTGATCTGTTCCGAGACTTGAATGCATGGTTGAGTGGAGAATGCTGCGTCAACAACGACGAACTTCAAGATGTTGTCAAGACGCACCACTTCTCAATGGAGGCTAACTCCTCACTCCTCACTGGAGGCTAAATCCTCACTCCACACTGGAGGCTAACTCCTCACTCCTCACTCCTCATTCTCCACTGGAGGCCAACTTCTTTGAAGAAACTATCGAGAAATTCATGTCACGATATGACAAATTTCTCAACCGTGTAAGCGATTATTTAGAGAAATGAGTACTTCTAAAGAAAAATTCTGCAGTAATTTTGGTAATTAAAATATTATTATGCCATGTAAATTTGACTTTTCAGAGCCTATTGGAGATTGAAAAAAAGCTCTCGTAGATTCCTACATCGTAGATTAGTAAAGTAGATTTTCTGAGGTATATTCCTGCATAGTATATTTACAAAGTAGATTCGTTCATATTAGACTTGTAAAGTAGATTCTGTAAATTAGGTTCCTCCATTTCTCAGAAAAGACAGAACTGCAACGTGACGTGGAGGATATACTCTACAGAGACCGGATGCAGCCGCATTAGCTAGGGGCTCCTCAACAGGGGGCAGAGGGCATGCCTAGAGGGAGATGGACTGCAATGCATCAGAAAAGATGCCATTTAGAAACTTAAGCAGGCATGTGGATACTGAAAATGTTGTAGGGATATGCGGTATAAGGACCAAAGTCTGGTTAACATTTTTTTCTACAGATAAAGTTTCAGATGTTCTCATCAGGCACAAAGGGGCCTGATATGAAACGGTATGTTTTAAATATTTTATTACCTGATTTGTACCCAATAAGTGAGGCATGCTCCAACTATGGATGATGAGTCAACACATAAATTTGAATGATTTTTGGAAGTGACGAAAAACCTGTTTTTATTTTCTGTATTAGAACACAAATTAATAGTAGAACATTTAGCAGTTAACACCACGAAACTGTGCTCCAGCATTGCTCAGCACAATACAGTAATTTGCAACTCAATGACTAGGCGCAAGGGAATTTTAGCTGTATGCGTGACAGCAAAAGGGCAATGAACTCTTCAAATA
>VCRD01001516.1:34495-54329 GCA_006783055.1 Trinorchestia longiramus | reverse complement strand
TCTAAATGTAAGTCGTATTATTTTCAATTTTATATGGTAATTTTTCCAATAGGGTATAATATATTCTCTAATTCCCGATAATATTTTTCCCAATTATCAATAATTTTTTTCTGATACTATGTAATATTTTTTAATTTTGCTGTATTATATTTTATAATACCCTAATATATGTTTTCTAGTTACTGCTGAATCAAAATGTCGTGAAATTCTATATGACTCGTAACAATAGTAGAGAATAGTAGATAAGTACTATGCAGTCCCTAGTAATAGCAAATAAGTACTATGCAGTCCCTAGTAATAGCAAATAAGTACTATGCAGTCCCTAGTAATAGCAAATAAGTACTATGCAGCCCCTAGTAATAGCAAATAAGTACTATGCACTCCCTAGTAATAGCAAATAAGTACTATGCACTCCCTAGTAACAGTAGATAAGTATTATGCAGTCTCAAGTAATCTAATACTAAGAATGACCGTCGTGTGTTTATATATTTACCAGTGTACCCGCGCCATCAAAAATGATGGCAAATACTGTTGGAGAGATATTAAATAACATTACAAATAAGAACGCAATGCATACTGCGCTTGCATACTGATGTTGCCTCTGTTGCCTTACAACAGCTTGTTGTTCTTGAGGTAATCTTTCTCTCGCTCTTCTTTTTCGCTCTCGATTCAGTCTTTTTTGCATTCCAGTGGAGTTTCTATGCTTAGGCTTATTTCAAAGGTAACTTTTTTTTGTGACAGTAATAAACACTTACATTACAGTATTTTTGAGCCGCAATAGAAGTAGTTATAGCCATTTGTGTCATATCCTAGATACAGAAATTTAGCATTACTGAAAGCAACTGCAAGTTTGTGTATGTATATTGTAATATGCAATACCCCGCCGAACTCCCTATCCACGATACGGACTCGAGTGTATAAGGCTCTGGATCTCTCTAATTTTTTTGAAAGTGACTTATTATGGTACACTTGTACAGCGAAAATGAGTGTATTAAGTTACCAGTGAACTGAAACCAAGACCGCCAGTGCTGATATCTTCCTATCTATTCTTAAGAGCGTGACGCGAAACATATAAATAAATATATAAATAAATACAGGGTGTCCCAAAAAACCGATACCCAATTTTCAAAGGCTGTAATTCAAAAACTATTAAACTTGCAAAAACTTAGAAAGTCACATTTTGTTTTTTGACATTTGTTTCATCTCTGTACAAAGTTTCAGAAGAATTGATCTAACCATTTTATTTAAGCAGTATTTTTAGTGACCGATACTGAAAACCTGTTTGCACACTTTTGTTAAACTTCAAATTTTACGATATTAAAACCATGTTTTTAAAAACTTTCAACCGTTTATTAAATGGAAAAGGCCACTAAAATAACAAACAATCGCAATGTTCCTCCTATTGTTTGTTTCCTTCGGTGTGTCCTCCGTTTCTCTCAATACGCAGTTGCATTCGCCTACTCATTTCCGGCATCACTCGTCTAACGAGAGCATCATCTCCTTGCAGCAAATTGGCCTCATTTTCAATTCTTTGCTTGAGTTCGTCGGTATTGCGCAGTGGAGAGCTATAAACCTTACTCTTTAGATGTCCCCATAGGAAGAAATCACACGGCGTCAAATCAGACGATCTGGGGGCCACTCGATACGATGATTCAAGGCGATAATGCGATTGCCAAATAGCTCATTCAGTTTTCCCTTACAGCAACAGTTCTATGCGCAGGAGTACCGTCCTGAATCTACCAGGTTCGATTGATTCTGTTCCCATGTGTTTCTTGAAGTCTTGGAACGATCCTGTTATTTATTAGATCAAGGCATTCAACTCCATCTAAGTTATTGTTGTAAAATTAAGGACCGATGACATGTCCATTGTCACCAAGTCCCATCCACACAGACACTTTCTCCCTCGAAATTCCTACGTCAAAGTTGAAATTAGAAGGTTGGTTCTTCGGTGCATATGTGCGAACGTTGTGATTATTTACTTTGCCATTCAAATGAAAAGCGGCCTCAGTGCCAACCACAATGTTATCTACAAACCAAACATTTCTTTGCAAAAACCATTGAGCGAAATTCAACCGCCGAAGAAGATCATTATCGAGGAGTTTGTTCCGCACATGCATCTTGTAAGGATGCCACTTCAAATCCAAAGTTATAATTCTGTTGAAGGTATATTTAGTAACATCTAATCCACTTTTTCTTGCAGAGATTTGCTGATTTTCTGTAAGTGCTCCTTGAACAATTCGAACATTTTCTTCTGATCGCCCCGTTCTTTTCCGTCCTGATCGACCTTTGTTGAGATTCAGGCTTGTTCCTTCGGTTCTGTACATAGTAACATTTCTCCAAATAGTCATCTTTGTTGGAGACTGTCTTTCAGGAAAATGCTCTTGAAATGATTGAATGAACTGTTGGAAACTTTTCGCTTGAAAATACTTCTCAATGATGAATGTTCTTTGTTCTTTTGTGATTTGCATAATGGGGAAGCTCTTCGATCGGTAAAAATCTTGAATAGTTTAAAATCACGTTTTCATATTTATACGTAATTCAATTTACGAGTTGATGCCGTATAATTATATCAGAGCATAAGAAAACAAAATGTGACCTTCCAATTTTTTGTAAGTTTAATAGTTTCTGAATTACAGACCTTGAAATTTGGGTATCATTTTTTTTGGACACCCTGTATAGAAACACACGACGGTCATTCTTAGTATTAGATTTATATATTTATTTATATGTTTCGTGTCACACTTTCAAAAAAATTAGAGAGATCCAGAGCCTTATATACTCGAGTCTGTATCGTGGATGCCGAGTTCGGCAGAGTATTGCCCAATGATTCGGGTACATTGTATCCTAATATGACACGAATTGCAGAGTCAATTGCAGCAGTAGAGAACTAAGTGTCTTAGTTTTCACTAGGAATGTTTTCATTAAAGAAATACTCAATTAAAATGTTTGTCCTCTGTAAATATATATAAAACTAAATATATTGCATTGCGTTCTTACATGTAATTTTATTTAACATTATTCCAACAGCATCTGCCATCATTTTTGATGGCACGGGTACACTAGTGGTAGATACGTTCTATGCAGTCCCTAGTAAAAAATTAAACAAACGTTGAATAATGACTAATTGTAACTTCTGTTGCCAGTTTTGAAAACAGCTTGCTGCAATGCTCCAAATGCTGCAATGCTCCAAATGCTGTAAATGCTGTAAATACTGTAAATGTTGTAAATGCTGTAAATGCAGTAAATGCTGTAAATGTAGTAAATGTTGTAAATGTTGTAAATAGCCCAGATACAGCAATACTGCAACTGCTTTAAATAATGAAAATAATGCAAATACTGCAATGTTGTTGAGCCTTAAAAATGAACCAGCGAGGGTTGTACAGCTGCAACAATGAGGGCTGTACAGCTGCAACAATGAGGGCTGTACAGCTGCAACAATGAGGGCTGTACAGCTGCAACAGCAAGGGCTGTACAGCAGCAACAGCGAGGGCTGTACAGCTGCAACAGCGAGGGTTGTACAGCTGCAACAGCGAAGGCTGTACAGCTGCAACAGCGAGGGCTGCACAGCTGCAACACGTACAGATGAAACAGCGAGGGTTGTACAGCTGCAACAGCGAGGGTTGTGCAGCTGCAACAGCGAAGGCTGTACAGCTGCAACAGCGAGGGCTGTACAGCTGCAACAGTGAGGACTGTACAGCTGCAACAGCGAGGACTGTACAGCTGCAACAGCGAGGGCTGTACAGCTGCAACACATACATACAGCAGTAATAGCATGAATTAGTTACGAAGTTTTCATTCCATGGAAAAAAGTTAAATTGGAAAGCCTCTTAGATCAGGAGTGAGCCTCGAGCACAATAGACAGAATATTATAATGAGCTGCTGAAGAGAAAGATATGAGGATGCTCAGTGTATCCTAGATACACACGTGTCTTCAATTTTGTTTACCTGAATTCAATAAAAATAAATCGCTTTGACTGACTGCCTGTATCACAAAAACCTTCACGAAAATCTAGCAACGAGGCTAATTATTCTAGGAAAAACAAGTTACCAGGGTGGTAACGAGCGACGGGGAGGGGAGGAAAAACAGGGGAGCAGTATGTTGTCATGGCAACGCGCAGGCTTATCAATAGTGTGTTACATACAAATGATCCTGCATATTGTTGTTACTATTATTACTGAATTAGTTAATGTAAAGGCTGCAGCTGTTGATTCAATTCCTGAGACTTACCCTGAACAGACACTGCAACAATTACCCTAGCATTTTTATTTCAAGAATAGATCTTGAGTAGAAGTGAATGTTCATGCAATTCTTCTCATCTATAATGAGAGGTCTTCCATCCCTGAGACGTGTAGGCTGCAGTCCTAAAGTGGGATGTGGTTATGGCCGTGTGCAACAGCCCTAAAGTGGGATGTGGTTATGGCCGTGTGCAACAGCCCTAAAGTGGGCTGTGGTTATGGTTGTGTGCTACAGCCCTCAAGTGGGCTGTGGTTATGGATGTGTGCAACAGCCCTAAAGTGGGCTGTGGTTATGGTTGTGTGTTGGCCGAGTGTCGGTCTCGGTCAGATTTATGGCAGATTTATGGCAGGATTATGGTCGCAGCAGTGACTGCAGCCTCACTATCTGCACAGCAGCGGCACAGCGTCGGCATGTTTGCGTCTCATTACGAGTTATTACGAGCGCAAACAGCTGCGAGAACCTGATGTGTTTGTGGTAAACATGGGATGCAGCTGCAGCTGTTGCTCTTGTTCTTGCAGCTGTTGTTATTGTGGCTGCAGCTGTTGTAGCTGTTGCTCTTATTCTTGCAGCTGTTGTTATTGTTGCTGCAGCTGTTGCTCTTGTTCTTGCAGCTGTTGTTATTGTTGCTGCAGCTGTAAATGTTCATGATGCTGTTGTTGCAGCAGTTGATGGCATGTTCTACGCCCCGTGCAGCTGTCACAGCTGCTTATACGCCTGTTATTGCTCCAATTGTTCGTCTTATATACAAAAATAATTTATTTTTCCCTAGAGTTAATACAAATTCTGTTTTTTGCTAACTTAGAACTTTATTATATTCGAATAGTGGCCGGCTGGACGAAGCAGATCCTATGCGTGGTATGTACAGACTGATTAGTTTGGACAAGAGAAAAGGAGTCTTCAGTATCCAGAACCGGAGAACACTTTAAACATTCATGAAACACTAGTGTACCCGTGCCATTAAAAATGATGGCAAATCTAGTGTATAATAAACACCTAGAATACAGTATTTTTGAGCAGCAATAGAAGTAGTTATAGCCATTCGTGTCATATCCTAGATACAGAAATTCAGCATTACTGAAAGCAACTGCGAGCTTGTGTATGTATATTGTAATATGCAATACCCCGCCGAACTCCCTATCCACGATACGGACTCGAGTGTATAAGGCTCTGGATCACTAAATTTTTTTTTTTAAAGTGACTTATTATAGTGCACTTGTACAGCGGAAATGAGTGTATTAATTTTCCAGTGAGCTGAAACCAAAACCGCCAGTGCTAATTTCTTCCTATCTATTCTTAAGAGCGTGACACGAAATATATAAATAAATAAATAAATATATATATATATATATATATATATATATATATATATATATATATATATATATAGAAACACACGACGGTCATTATTAGTATTAGATTAGATACATTAAACATACGGGAAAGTCAAAAGTGCAGTCTATACACTTATTTATTAGCTTGAAACACCTGAATGTCCATAACTAAAACGCTAAGTCATCAATAGATATATGATGAACATTTATTTTTACATCGCACCCTAACTCAATTAAATACTTCATTTCTGCTTCCGTCATTCCGACACTAAACCGCTGACCGCATTTCAAAAACGAGCTTCAGATCCTTTGTTCAGGCCTGAGGAATGAACAGTGAGCTTTCCTTTGAAAGAAAACAATCCCTTTTAGATGGTGCCCTAAAACCTCGAAGTAATTAGTTCTTCAAAAGTCATCGTCCTCAAAAAATTGGATCAGAGCGGAATTTTGTTCACTAAGATTTTCTGGTCCAGAAAAATTTTGTACGTAGAAGTGAAAGTTGTTTGCGTTGTGAGAGCTTTCAGATCTGAGTGAAAAATGCGAGCTTTTGCAGCTGCTGTGGCGGGAGATGAAAAATGTGTACTGTATTTGCACCACCTAATGAAAGCAGACCTAGCGAACTGGGCTACTCCTCTTCTCAAAACTCAGTCTCCTTCTTACTCAGCTTACCCTCAGTGTTCATCTTATTTTTAAACTTTTCCTTTGTTCATTTCCTGTTGATGCATGGGTCCTATATTTAACGTCTCTTGGTATCATCTCTATCGGTCGTACATGTAACTATAACGTTATTTTCATTAGCGTTTGCTGTTCTGTCTCTTGTGTTCTTCTTATAACATTCTTTCTTATTTTTTGCCGTTAATACCTCTGTTTTCCTTATCACTGTCATATATATTCCTGATTTTACTAATTTTGCCATGTCAATCTTTGTCGTCTTCATCCCTGGCTCCCTTATCCATGCCTCTATTCTCTGTTTGTCCTACACTTCTCTCTATTATCACTACCCTACCTATCATTGTCTTTCCTATCCATGCATGCCTTACATATTCATGGTTTTCCAATCCTAATCTTTCACACCCTTGTCTTTTCTATTCTTGACTTTCCTGTTCTTGCCTTCCCTTCTCTTTGTTATTTTTGTGTTTTCTGTCCTTGCAGTCTATCCTCCTAACCTTATCCAGTGGCAGCTCGCATGCAGCTACTTCTTAACTGTAGAACTCCCTCATTCAATCTATGTATATTATCGTTAAGATTTAGCCATTTTTCATTCTTATTTTTTCGATTTATACAGCATACAATCATCAAGCTTGATATCAGTAGCCTTTTGCTAAAAAATAGCAAACTCCATTTATGGATGACGGTTCCCAACTCCAAACTACGCGCAGAAACAGCACACTGGCACTGCACTTGACGCAGTGCCGTTTCTGTAGTGTGAGAGTGATGACGTGTTGTGTTTGGACTTATCGTGGGTAGTACAGAAAAAAGTGTACCATGCTCTATAGTAAAGTAATGTTTAGGATTCAGCAAAAATTATATATCGAGTTATTTTGTTGAATTCATAATTATTTTTAACTTCTTTGTTTACGGACAGTTTTGATAATTTTGCCCCGGTCACTTTGAGAGCACAAGAAATGAATTCAGTGACGATAAGTAAACTTACACAGCTTGAGTTTGCACGAATGTCTCTCTGTGAGGAAGTTACATTTGAGAAAACACGTCATCCAACAACTGATACTCAAACATCTTTACTATAAATGAATAACAATAAACAATATATTCGAAAATATAATTCTGAATGGAAGCAACGGAAAAGATGGCTTCGAGACTGGGAAACAAAATTTTTTCAAAACTGTATGACCAGCAGACCACATCACCCAACATGAAGACTAGCTGACCACATCACCCAACATGAATACTAGCTGACCACATCACCCAACATGAAGACTAGCTGACCACATCACCCAACATGAAAACTAGCTGACCACATCACCCAACATAAAAACTAGCTGACCACATCACCCAACATGAAGACTAACTGACCACATCACCCAACATAAAGACTAACTGACCACATCACTCAACATAAAGACTAACTGACCACATCACCCAACATAAAGACTAACTGACCATATTACTGCCACCATCACTCATCCTGGCCTCC
This sequence comes from Trinorchestia longiramus, assembly GCA_006783055.1. NCBI lineage: Eukaryota > Metazoa > Arthropoda > Malacostraca > Amphipoda > Talitridae > Trinorchestia > Trinorchestia longiramus. The sequence continues at coordinate 46,609 of VCRD01001516.1, read as the reverse complement.
ACTCATCACATCACACAGCTTCATCAGCCGAGGTCCTGCATCACACTCCAGTGCAGCCTTCATTTCTGAGCCCCGAGCTGGCTAGATCATTCACTGGAAGCTCCATGTTATTTCCAGGCTTGCATTATTTCCAGCATTGGGTTATTTCCAGGAGGACATTATTTCCAAGAGCTTCCACATACAGGAACACAACACAGACATATACATTATCGAGGCCATTATTGTAACTTTATTTATCGATTATCGAGTGCACAAGCAAGTAAACGCAGTGCGGTTGTTTCCTGACTTACACCGTCATGAACAACCAGGACTTCTCAACCAAAGCCAGGCCAATAAAAATTGTAGAAATCTGCAAACGACAGTCCCTTGTTCTTTGTAAAAACATTTAATTTTACTGATAATTCTAACCGTTGAATTTCTACTGGTAACTGATCCCGCTAAATTACCACAGGTAATTTCATCCATTAAATTTCCACTGTCAATTCTTGCTACTGAATTTCCACAGGTCATTCCTGTCACTGAATTTGAACTGGTGATTCCTGCGTAAATTGAGAGTGCAGAGCGAGAGCAATTGAGGTCACTGACGAGCTCACACTGACTCCTGACCTCGTACATTGCGACCCAATATCCGCCAGTCAACCCAAATTGCCACTCTAGATTGCCATCGTCAGTATCTCCCCCCTGCCCCCTGTTCACATTACCCCCTTCTCCTCTTTAACGATCCCCACCTCCCTTGATTTCTGTAGGTATTTCCTATGACACTTCCCTCTTCATCTTCCTCTTCTAGGCCATGTTTGTTTTGATTTGTTTTCCCTGCGAGGGAAGATATTATTGTTCTTTATGGTGTTAGTAACAGAACAAGAATAGTAAAAGACTGAAAAATTGTAATTGTATGAAACCTAGTGAGACGTTACGGAAAGACGCTAAGAAGTCAACTACAATAGCAAGAAATGGTCGCTCAAAACAGGCTGGTCATAACAAACAACAACCCTGAATAACAATCACATCCAAAAACAGCAAATAACATGAAGAAAGTATTAAACCAAACACCAACAGTGAATAAAAATAACAAGCTACAACAGAAAACTGCTCCAACAGTACAAAATAGTAATAGCAACAAAAAAGAAAACCTAACACCTCTGACTAACTCCAACAGCAAACAGCTCTAGCAAACTGCAACAGGAACAGGAGAAATTAAGGCCCTCCTCCTTTGGTGGGGCCCCCAGCTGTGAGGGGGCAGGTTTTTGAGTAGGTTTCTGTATGCAGCTCGAGTTTCGCTGTTGGTTCACACACGGGAAAATATTCATGTTTTATTAAGGCATCAACTGAGGCGTTTGTGAGGGAGAGTTAGTGGAGCATGTGTGTCACTCGGAGAACATTTATTCCACTTGTTCCTGCTGCCAGTGGGTTGGTGGTAGCCTCCTCCCTCCTCGCCACGTTTAGTACATGCGCACATCTCAGCAGTGAACTGGCATATTGAAGCCCTTATCACAGAAAAAAAATTCACTTCTGAATCTTAGCTGCAATTATACAAAAATGAAGTTCAATAATAAATCACGTTTTTCAAACGGGGGAAAAATTCACAGCTAATACTTACTCGGCAGTTAGTCTGATTTCAAAAGCAATTTAATCGGAATTTCCAGTCTATCAACAGCATAAAAATCTTTAAAAGCTTTCTAAATTTCACACCAGATCACTTTAAATTTTAGCATACATCTGGTCATTTTTGTATGATGTGTCATTTCCGATGAAAATTTTCATTATTCTGACTAAAAATTGAACTTGTCGGGCAAACAAATGCCAACAAAAACAAATGTCAACAAATGTCAACAACAAACACAAATGTCAAATCTTGGTTGCAAAAAACATCATAATCTTACTAAGCCTCTGAAAATAATAGGCATTAAAGGAATGCCAACGTTGCAACAATGGCTCTTATGATATGTCAACATCGATTTTGAGATGTTGACCTATGTTACTTCTATTGATCAATTGGATGAATATATGCTTGGGTGATGTAGACGTGTACTGCTAACTCACCTATTTTGTCCACTGAATGAATTTGGAATGTTGAAACCAAATAAGATGAAGCTATGCTCATCTTTAGAGTTGTATTTTTTGCACGTTTGGGTACTCGAAAAAAACTTTAATAGATGTTTTAGTAATTTATGTAATTTGATGTCTCCTTATTTTCCTTGACAAGTCATTCTATGCGATGTTCAATCTTTAAGACGAGAAATTTAAGCCTTAGTCTTTTTTTGGAATTATTAAGTTATTTGCTGCTGATAAATGTTGGAGTTCCAACAAGATAATGATCCCAATTATAAAAGGAACTTTGAGGTGACCATGAAATGTGTGTAGCCTTTTTTGTCGATTCGGACGGTCATAGAACAACAAGTCAAAAACAGATCACAGAACAGTACAGCTCAAACTAACCAGGCAACTACCATGAAATGCGGTGAAAATGAAGATATTCATACATAATTTCATCTTCATATATGAACAACAAAATTGTCTATGTATATAACAGACAGTGTATCGCCATCTCTCTTTCTCTCTCTTTCTCTGTCTAATTTAAAACATTTCTTTTCGCATTACCAATTAAAAATATCAAAGAACCATGATGAATTTCAACAAAAAAGGTCCAAAGAAAATTTCTATTTGTAAAAATAAACCGATTGTGTATTCTGGATACCATAATGCAAGTGAAAGGGAATTGAATTGCCACAGACAAATAATGCAATAGAATGATTTCTTGTATTGCTTAAGCTTTATCCTTGTTGCTATCAAAGCTATCGATTAGAAAAGTGTGACACGCGGACAAACGGACGGACGGACGCGGTTCTTATTATAGTACAGATACAGAACTTCCATTCTGTTTCTTATCCACCGATAACACGGCCATGTTGGAGAAAAAGGCCAATAACGCAAAAAGTTGTATTTTAAAGTAATCTGGTGTCTTTGGTATCAATAGTACAATGCTTACTAGTAAACTCACAAGTGAAAATTCACGTGTTTGTTACTGAATTGTTTCATTTTATTTGCCAGTGGACGGAGGCTTTGTGAAGGAGTTTCCATACTGAAGAAGTTTCCACACTGAACACTGTGTCTTTGGTGTCCACAATACAATGCTTACAATACATGTATACCCTACAGAATTTCCTCTTATCTAAATCCTTAAAAACGTAACAGAGAGACGGACCAAGCAAGCAAAGCAAGCAAGCAACAAACTGTGTATTATTAAATCAGGGGCTTGTACTCCGAATATTTGGCCTCTACTCCGCGCTAAGTTTTAACAGCTACGAAGAAATTCAGCTGAAAAAATATGCGAAATAGCTTATGTACGACAGGATCAAAAGCTCTGATTCAGTATTTTGACTTTCGAATATATGTTCCAGAAACTATATTTACCATCGTAATTTAGGGATGAAATAGCAATGTATCTCATCTTGTTATTCGTAGATGAATTTCCTTCTATCTAAATCCTTAAGAGCGTGACAGAGAAACCAAGCAAGGTAGCAAGCAAGCAACAAGTTGAATATTATTATATGTATAGTGGGATAATACATGTATTCCCGTTCTGATTTAAGTTCAATAATTTTTCTTCACTAATAGATAGGAAGTAATGGGACGGACACACACAGATAGAGAAATAGAGGGAGAGAGAGGTAAAGATATACTGCCTTTTATATACTCATACATAAATTCCATCTGAACTTAACACCAATGGCGAGTAAATAAACTACTTACCAACGAACAACATATATACCGAAAAATAACTTCTTTTAAATTCTATTATAGAATCGGCTTTATCAGCAAGAAAAGTTTTTTGACTTGTTTTCGGAATAATTTTAGTAGAAACAGTTGGCAGAATTCAATGTTGCAGGAGACTTGATATACAGCAACCACTGTACTGAACTGCAATGCTTCTCTCAGCTTCTGGCATGTCATTTCGAAAAAGACTCATTCCAAGAAAAAACATTTCCAGCCACACCGTTTTACTAAGATTTTGTTGCATTCAGAATCCTCGTAAAATTTCGTCTTGCATGCCTGTTTGCAGGCGCAATGTAGCACTGTGGACGTTGTAGTACGCGTCTCTCTTATCTGAGCTTCATAAAGTGTTATTGTCGTACAGAGTTTGACGACTCGTGAGTTTTACAGCTCCTGGCGTCACGATGATCGTAGGCTTGCCTGTGACGCTGCTGTAGCGTCATGGTGTTCATGATTGTGTTCTTGTGTTCAGTCATCATACTTTTCCGCTCACCATTATTTGAATGCACTTCCGTATTTGGACTTCACTTTCATTGCGCTTTACAGAAGCGATCGGAGACACTAATACTGAACATCCTCTTCGAATACATTTAGAAGGCGTTCTGAAGGGTCTCTAAATATGCCGTCAGGTTTTAGGATTGTGCTTAAGAAGCCAGGACTGTGTGAGTTCTGTCGTCTCCTCTCACCCTCGCTCCCAAATGCTAGGCCTAAACCAAGGCTTAGGCCTACTCCACTATACATTATTTAATAACAATGATAATAAGAGTAATAATAGAAATAATGATAACAGCTCTAAAATAAATATAATGATAACAATGACGGCAATAATAATGACAATAGTCATCATAACTATAATAATAGTCATAAAAGTGATTATAATTTTAAGAATCATAATCTAGATATAGTAATGTTAGCAAAAACAATATTATTAATAACAACAATGACGTAAAAATAATAATAATCCATATAATCATAATATTTATAATATAATCACGAAGGTTTTTTTCTCCAACAGAAAATTGGCTGAGTTTAAAAAATAATGAGCAGGAGACTTGTTATCGTTTTCAAATTATCTACTTATATAATACACGGTGTATATATATATATATATTTATACATCTGATAAAAATTTCATTATAATGCGAACGTTTCGGGCTAGCGCCCATCATTAGCCTTTTTTAAAAGAAAATCTAACATACACCACTGAAACAAAAAGGGGAAAAGATGTACAAACATAAATTCAGAAGCATAGCTAAAAGAGATATATGACAAAAAACACAACTAAGAACCTATAATGGTAAGGGGATATGAGCTTAACTGGTTGTTAAGTGAAGGCTTGCATTTAAAAATTAAAAGAGACTCTAAAATTCTAGGTCTAAAACACTTGAAGCTGTACGTACTACTTTGAAATGACTAGAATTAGGTATCGTATTGCACGTTTCTGCATGATCGCGAACAGCAGAATGAGACGGACTGGTCAGACGAGCACCAGTGCGGTAACTAACTCCAAAATGCTCTGCCATTCTAGCTCCGAGAGTACGTGTGGTCATGCCAACGTACTCAGATGCACAACGTGCACAACTGTACGAATACACTAGAGAGGCCTGCATAGTGGACGGAAGTTTGTCTTTATAATTGAAGAAAGAACCAATTGTAAATTTATTTCTTAATATTATATGAAATTCTATGCCTGTAAAATGTCAAGAGAGGAGGGCCAATAATTCTGTTTTCAGCTTTTCTGAGTAAGGTCCAAAATATGGTAAACACAGATAAATTGGTTGAGAGATCGGATGTTGAGAGGTCGAATTTGGTGAAACGTTGGTATTTTGAAACTTTTTGCCCAAAAATTTACCTATTTGGTATTCGATGAATGCAGATCTAAAACCATTTGTTTAAAAAAACAGTTATTATCATTATTTTTAGCCTCTGAAAATATTTTTAGTACTGAAAAACAGAAGTAGAGATGTTATTCCTGAATTTACTGACCAGCTTCGGAGTATTGCTTCCTAGTATTATTATAACTTTTCTTCCCAAAAAATATTTTCTTCGTGTATTTCCAAGTCTGACATTCAGTTAGAATAGAATAGAATAGAATCAGGCTATAGGAACGAACCTTCTGGCCCATTCTTGGGTCGGATAATTACTTCGATAATTATTCGGTTATTTACCCAAGTCCCATGCCGTATTTCTAGCCGCGTCAACCATGTCGGCAGCGGGATTCGAACCCGGGTCTTCCCGCTCGCAAGCGGATTCGCTCACCAGTCGACCAAGCTGGTGATTTATGAAACAATTCGGCCAAAATAAGAATATAATAGTTTTTCGACCAGACAAAGGTCGTGGTGTCGTTCTTGTCGATAAAAACAAATATATTGAAAGCATGACTGCTATTATCTCAAAGAGGTCTAAATTTCAATTGATATCAGAGCCAATCCACAATTATGGACTTAAAATAGAGGACAAAATCAATAACTTCTTCCGTAAACTAAAAGACTTGAAAATGTTGTCTGCAGATAATTACAGTAAAATGTTTGTTTCGGGTTCGGGGCCTGGTAAATTGTATGGCTTGTCAAAGACACATAAAAGCAATTTTTCTACCATGTTTCAGTTAAGACCGATATTTGCTGCTTATAATACTTCAGGACTTTCTGTCGCTAAATTTTTGGTCCCAGTCTTAAATCCTATTTCTCGCAACGAATTTACGTTAAAGAATTCTCAGTCTTTTGTTAATGATTTAAGTAGGATTAGTAACGCATCAAAATGTTTTATGACATCATTTGACATTGAAAACCTTTTTACTAATGTCCCGTTGGAGGAAACTATAGATATATGTATGTCTTTTAAAACTTTTTGCAGATCCTAATTCTCTAGTTATGGCCCTTTCTCGTAAATTTTTCAAGACTCTGTTAGACCTTGCGGTAAAATATTCCTTCTTTGTGTTCAATGTCAAATTTTATAAGCAGATTGAGGGACTTGGCATGAGCCTACCCCTTGGCCCAATTTTTGTAAATATATTCATGTGCTCTAACGAAACAAAATGGCTAAAACTTTGTCCCAAAGAATTCCAGCCCGTATTTTATCATCGTTAAATAGACGATACTTTTTTGCTGTTCCGTGAGAAATCCCATTCAACATTATTTTTTTATTTTATTAATAGCAAGCATCCAAATATTCGATCCGTCATGGAATATGAAAAGAATAATGAATTGCCTTTTCTTGATTGTTTAGTAACCAGACGAGAGAACAAATTTGAAGTGTCCATTTACCGAAAAAATACTTTTTCTGGTCTAGGAATGAGCTTTTTTAGTTATTGCACGTTCCGTTTTAAACTGAATTTCATTAGAACTATGCTTGCCCGTGCTTACAAAGTATGCTCAAATTTTAGCCTCCTTCATTTAGAGTTCTCGTTTTTAACTGAATATTTCGTCAAAAGGGTTTTAGATCTGCATTCATCGAATACCAAATAGGTAAATTTTTGGACAAAAAGTTTCAAAATACCAACGTTTCACCAAACTCGACCTCTATAAATCCGATCTCTCAACCAATTTATGTGTTTACCATATTTTGGACCTTATCCAGAAAAGCTGAAGGCAGAATTACTGGCCTTCCTCTGTAGACATTTTACAGGCATAGAATTTAATATAACATTAAAAAACAAATTGTCAATTGGTTCTTTCTTCAATTATAAAGACAAACTTCCGTCCACTATGCAGGCCTCTCTAGTGTATTCGTACAGTTGTGCATCTGAGTACTTTGGCATGACCACACGTACTCTCGGAGCTAGAATGGCAGAGCATTTTGGAGTTAGTTACCGCACTGGTGCTCGTCTGACCAGTCCGTCTCATTCTGCTGTTCGCGATCATGCAGAACCTTGCAATACGATACCCAATTCTAGTCATTTCAAATTAGTACGTGCAGCTTCAAGTGTTTTAGACTTAGAATTTTAGAGTCTCTTTTAATTTACAAATGCAAGCTCTCACTTAACCAGTTATGCTCATATCCCGTTACCATTATAGGTTCTTAGTTGTGTTTTTTGTCATATATCCCTTTTAGCTATGCTTCTGAATTTATGTTTGTACATCTTTTCCCGTTTTTGTTTCAGTGGTGTATGTTAGATTTTCTTTTAAAAAAAGCTGATGATGGGTGTTAGCCCTAAAAGTTCGCATTATAATGAAATTTTTATGTGTTTTTTGCTCTCCTCTTTTTATTAAAATTGAAGAAAATTTCAGATATGTGCCTGATTATAAACATCTGTGTGTTTCCGTCCCATTACTATCTATCTATCAATGAAAAAAAACAGAACTGAAATCAAAACGGGTATGCATGTATTACAAGCATTGTATTGTAAATACCAAAGCCGCTGGATTACTATATAATTAAATAATTTCCCCCCATATTAGCTTCGTTTTCTTACACAGGCCATGTTACCGGTACATAATATACAGAATGGAAGCTCTTTATGTGTTGATGAAAAATGGTCAGGTTCAGGTAGGACCACGGATAAAACTGAAAAGTATATTTTTTATAGATCCTTAATTTTATCCCTGTTAAACCGTAGAATTTTCACGGGTGATATCTAGGCCATGTTATCGATAGATAAGATAAAAAATGGAAATTCTCTATATATTCATGAAAACTTTCCATTTAAAACGACGATTCATCTTAAATCTGCAACAGCAGTATTTACAATCATTTCAAATTTATCAAATCTAATCAAACTTAAAACGCAATTATGGATCGAAAAATACCTAATTTTATCACTTTTAAATGGTGGAATTTCCATTTGTTCAAATAGATAGTACATATTGATTACATGCTATTATTAACATCACTATTACCTGCTTCCCTATAATTCACTAAACAAGGGACAAAAAAGTCTTCGGACTTTGCATCAAATATTTAAGAATCTTGAGCTGATGGAACAAAATATTCTACTGACTTCACCACAAATATTCAACTATCTAACCTGAAGGGGACAATTTATATTCACCTTTAGTTTAACATCAAAGTGATGAATTAGTTTTATATCAAGTGCTTAATTTTACTTTATCTGTAAACATGTTAGGAATATGTAGGTATTTAATGAATTTCATGAATTTTTTTGAACATGTTGAGCATTCATTTCGATTTGGTATGCGCTGGAATAGTTTCAGTTAGTTTCGTACGTGCTGGAAATGGTCAAAAGGTGTTTCTTATGCTTCGATGTAATGTAACTATTAATATGAGCAATAGTCAGATATGAACACCATATATTAAAAGAATCATGAATATTAACTACTGGACTTTAAAAAATAGGAGTGCTATACCTACTACATAACTCTACCATTTGTGTGTTCTACTGACGAATCGTATTAGATTGAAAATGAATTTTTCTGTGTAATAAAATTCCTAATTAATTACAATGTCAACTATCTATTTCATAACACCAGTTGGATTATCATTTCTGATAGTACCACGGGCAAAACTGAAGAATGTTTTTCACAAGCCCTTCATTTTACCTTTTTTGAGCCGTGGAATTTCTCGAGTACTATCTAGGCTATGCTATCTGTAGAAGAGATACAGAATGGAAGTTCTGAATACATGCCTGAAAAATGTTCATTTAAAACACAATAATTCGTGGTAAATCTTTATTACATTCGTCTTTATAATTTCAAACTAGTTAAATCTAAACTATGGCATTTCCAAGGGAATTATCTCTTGGTAAAGAAGTAAACAATATTTAATTATGAGACGGCACATCATGTTACTGGACATAAAACAAAAACAACTTTAACACGTTTTTCTAGTTTCTCTAGAAAAATGGAGTGTGGAAATATGAATGGCATTGCCACTTTAGTTTAGTAATTGCCATCATTATTGCAAACATTTCTTCCATTTACGAATAAATAGGTAGATCAGGATGGAAATAAACCGAGCAGGAAGTCAAAAAATTAGATCTGTAATGAACTGTTTTTTGTGTACGTGACTTCAGAATTTTGAACTGCAAACTTGGTTTTAATAGCAGAGCAATAATTTGACTGCTGCTAGTTCATGCTGCTAGTTCACGCTGCTAGTTCATGCTGCTAGTTTATCAATAATTAGGTGAGCTTATTGACGCATTGATGAGCTAGCACAGGTAATGCTATTGACGTATTTTAATTGACCTTGAAACAAGACTGTCACTGAATTCAATAGTTGGCGACACAAGAAGCCTGTGTCACCAGGAACCGTAGCAAGTCGACAAAAAGTGCTAATTTTGTTTCAATGGAAGCTGCAAAATGAAATCAGGCTTCGATAACCTTGTTAGCAGGATGTCTTACGCAACAAAGCAGCTCTCGAACGAAGACGCGCAGTCTCGAAAAAACGTAAAAAGTTTCTATAAAATTAACAAAAAGCACGACTGTTGGAAGGAAGGGATGGAAACTATTTAGTACGAGAGGAAACTCATACATGTTTTGAGGGAAACCGGGGGAAAATGTACGATAATGACTTGCGCCTGGGAGTGTGCGTGGTGAAGATATACAGCTTGAACTATCAATGGTCGAAATCCAATTTCCCGGAAGCACTTCAAAAAGCATAAAATTAACAACATTCAGAAGCTTGACTCCCTAAAAAACTTTAATAAAGCTGCACTCCAATTAAACCAAAACATTCTACACTGCATCGAATTCCAGCTCCACTTTGACAGTCCCTGGCACTTTTTTGCTTTGAATATTTGGAAGTGGCGAATTTTTGAGCTTAAATAGAAGATTTTTCGCGGCTTAGAGAGACCAATAGCCTCCATTATTTGCCCGTGTAAAATTATCGATGCCAGAGAAATTTTGTAAAGAAAATCTTTTGGTGGCCGATTTAAAAATTCAGCAACGTGACGGTCTATTTCATCTAGGATTTTTTGAAGATATAGGCTGGTCATATTTTGTGAAGCTGGAGAATGAAAAAGTAGGGAAACTTTGTATGAGTAAAGGAAGATATAAGAGTTTAAATGAAGAGAAATGCGTTGACCTGTCACAGACACCGTTGAACGCGACCACACTTCCTCTGAAGGAATTAGATCAGCTCGAAGCACATCTGCAGATATTTTTTTATCCAAAACATATTAAAGTTTAAAGATATTTTTCCCCACAAGAAACAAATTTTTCGATTCTCATTCAAAAAAATGAGAAAAATATAAGGAAGAAGTTTGGACCATGTTTTCAACCTCGTCGGAGCAGCTGCTATTTTTCTGTATTTTAACGTTCGTGTGACCTAAACAAATAGAAATCTGAAGGTGCAACATCTGACGAGCAAGATGACTGGAAGTTTTCATCCCTAAATGTTTGATCATATCTTGGGTTGGCACTCCTTAAACATATTGACTCCGAAGTGGTACGTATGTGTACCACTTAGGTTAGGTTCTGTAATTTTTTCAAATCTTTTTAGTGACTATGCGTACAAAGTGAAGTTTTACACCAATCAGGCAATCGGAGGCAACGTGTTAAACAGGAACTTACCATTTAAACTGGAACTTGCCATTTAAGCAGGAACTTGCCATTTAAACTGGAACTTGCCATTTAAACTGGAACTTGCCATTTAAACTGGAACTGGCCATTTAAACTGGAACTGGCCATTTAAACTGGAACTTGCCATTTGAACTGGAACTTGCCATTTGAACTGGAACTTGCCATTTAAACTTGAACTTGCCATTTGAACTTGAACTTGCCATTTGAACTGGAACTTGCCATTTGAACTGACACTTGCCATTTGAACTGGAACTTGCCATTTGAACTGGAACTTGCCATTTGAACTGGAACTTGCCATTTGAACTGGAACTTGCCATTTGAACTGGAACTTGCCATTTGAACTGAAACTTGCCATTTGAACTGGAACTTACCATTTAACACATTTCCTGCTAAAGGACACACCGGTGGGTCACTTAGGTTAGGTTGTGTGAATTTTTTCATGGCTTTTTAGTGCTTGTGTGTACAAAGTAAATATTTGCCACGGCTAGGCAATCGCACAAAACTTGTTCAACTAGAACTCACTAACATACAACGCCTTACCTGTCCTGCACGTGAGTGTCTGTATTTTGTAAGTGTGTCTGTGTTTTGCAAGTGTGTGTCTGTGTTTTGCAAGTGTGTGTCTGTGTTTTGCAAGTGCGTGTCTGTGTTTTGCAAGTGCGTGTCTGTGTTTTGCAAGTGAGTGTCTGTGTTTTGCAAGTGAGTGTCTGTGTTTTGCAAGTGAGTGTCTGTACCTTCACAAGTTTTAATGCTGTTGCAAGACAGGGTCGAAGTCACAAAAGTTAAATAAAAAAACTCATCTTGGAAATATTTTTAACTCTGAAGGTGGTGCAAATATTTCTAAGTGTTTTTGACAACTGGAAGTTTCGTT